>JAOTBA010000204.1:27745773-27756834 GCA_025629845.1 Erythroxylum squamatum | reverse complement strand
TTTCGATTATACTTCATGTTGTTGTATGGTCTTTTCCGCAGTGTATTGTGAATACTCGGACTGTACGCGATCCAACACGTCCATTCCAATGTTGTCTTATACTCCCGTAACATACTAATGAGCTTTTCTTCTTGCACCTTTGTAAGATCACTTGCTATGATAACTGGAAGTGTTTTGTTGGAGCCCAGATAAGCGTACTTGAGGTGAGTCGGTAAGGGCTTCAACTCCACTTCTGGTACCTGCACAATAGAAGGTAGCAGTCAATTAATTCTAACGGGCAATTCTAAAAAATGAGGGGCATACTTGCCAAAAGGACTTATCTCAAATGCCCAAATTACTTCCTTTATGTCCTCTCCCAACTCGAACTTGCTTTGCCAATATCCAAACATCTTTTGCTCCAATAGGGTAGTCAAACCTACCTCTAAAGGGTCATCTATAGAAAGAAGAGACCACTGTTGTACCAAAGAGTCAAGAATATCTACCTTGGCAACCGACTCACAATCTGATGAATAACGCATGGCATCAAAGATATTGAAACGAATGACCTTACCATCAAACTCCATAGTCAGCACCCTGCTGTGTACGTCAATTTTTGTCTAAGATGTCTTAAAGAATGGCCTTCCTAATAAAATTGTTGAAGGGCTCGGGAAGCCCTCATCTTGTACATCTAACACATAAAAATTTGCAAGGAAAGCAAGCTTGTTACCTACACCAAAACATCCTCGATAACCCCCTTAGGTTATGTGTTAGATCTATCAGCTAATTGAATGATAACATAGGTATCCTTCAATGCACCAAGGTTAAGAGCTTTAAAAATAGACAAAGGTATAACATTTATCGAAGCTCCTAAGTCTAACATACATCTCTCATACCTCATGTTACCGATCTTACAAGGAATGGTAAAAATACCTAGATCCTTTTACTTAAATTATTGACAATAGGGTGTGAAGTACTTACTTGAGGATGGTAATCCTCCTTCTTCTTTGTTAGCTCAGCTTCTTCCTCGTCTTCTTTCTCCTTCCCCTTCCTTGATCCTTGTACTTCCTTGCCACTTCTCAAGGTAATGGTGCAAGCGTCTTCTCTTAGGTTCCTTTCAGGTTAACTAGGCAATTTTGTGGAACTTTGGGCCTACAAATTCCCCACGACATCAACGGACTGACTGACCTGATTTTCCAAATTCTTCAAACCACTCCTCACTTCCTGCTGAAATTAAAGAGTGTTAGATGCTAAGCTCTTAACAATTTCCTCTAAAGACATAGCTCCAGCTTGTTGTTGTTGTGGTGGTTGTGGAGGCGATGGCCTTGGCTAAAACTGTGGTTGATTCTATTGAAAACCTAATAGTGCATGAAATCCTTGCTGTTGCTGCTACTTATAACTAGGTTGACGTGCATTACATTTGCCCCCTTGCTGTGGGTTCCCATACCTGAAGTTGGGATGATCATTCCACCTCAGATTGTAAGTGGGGGGAAAAACGCCATACCTCTTTTGTTGTCCTTGGAACCCCCCAACTGCGTTGACATGCTGTTCTTCCTGCAAGGAAGGGCATGCATCTGTAAGATGGCCAGCTAATGAACAAATACCACATACCTTGGTAAGCCTCTTTCCTATCATTGCTTTTTACACTAAGGAAGTCAAATTTGCAACTTGCTGCTCCAACTTGGAGAAGGAGACCTCCTTCACCTGCTTTGTCGAGGAGGAAGCATTACTGCGATTGCCCCAATATTGGGATTTCATTGTTATTGTTGCTATCAAGTTCCTAGCATTCTCTAATGTCTTGTTCACCAAGGCTCCACCACTCGCAATGTCTATCATATTCCTGTCTAAAGGAAGCATGTAACGCCCCAAGTTAAGGGTTAGAAAATTGAGGAATTTTAGTGCATTGTAAGCTTTGCATAATTAAGTATTCGCTGAAAAGTGCATATGTATTTTTGACACATACAAACAAATAGCGCATGCATTTACATATTCCAGGTAAAATGGCTTTATAAAATGTGAATAAATTGTGAAAATTTTATTCGGAGACTATAAGTATTATTTTGGAATTTTTGGTGAATTTTGAAAAAATATTGAAATTTGGACCAATCCTAGTGTGACATGTGGACTGATTAAAGAGAAACAAATGGCATTATGCAAGGTGGAAGTCTTATATACCTGAAAAATGACACACATGCAATGAGCCATGTGTTAATTTAGTAACCATAAACGTGGTAACAACACACGTGAGTACTTGTGTTAGAAAGGAAAACCACAGAAGCCTTGTTGTTCTTCGGGTTATGTTGATGTTCTTTGAAAATCACTGAACCTGTATCACCGAAACACTAGTTTGGATCCTTATATCAGTATTAAACTTGGCAACTCAAATAAGTTGGTCTAACTGGTAGTTTGCTCCTATCCCTAATCTTGCTCTTTCAACCATCACCGAAACCTCACTGCGGGTGATTTTCTCAAAACAAGGTAAGTAAAGTTTTAAGTTTTTGATTCTGTGAATAATTATAATGATGTGTTAATATGGGAAATAAATACATGCATGAGTTGGATGATGTTGTATGTGTTGGAAATGATCACATGCATGAGTTGTGTGTGAAACAAATATGGTGAAAGTGATGAAGAAAGATGAGTTGAAAATATTATACAGTGGATTATACAGTGGGAGTGTAATATCGATTTGCATGTAATTTAAAAAGAAACGTAGTGAAGTAGATCAAAGAAGAAAATGAGTTGGGTGAGAAGGATAGCTTCGGTGATGTTATGGATGTGTTAAATGAGAAATTGAATAGTGCCAGAAATGAAAAATACGCAGTAGTGAGCGAAAGCTTGTGAAAGGAATTGGTTTTTTTGTGTTTTATCATAAACTTGGTTTTGAATTGTGTTTGGAATGAATTGAGATGATATAGAAGTGAAATAAAGTGGTGCATGTAAGTGTGCAAATGTGTGATGGATTGAAAAATATGAAAGAGCTATTCGGTGAAGGAAGAAGAAAATGGAATGCACTATCTTGCAAGTGACTTTTCTGAAAAAGTTAGGCACGGTGGTGAATTTGCTGGTTAAGTTGGGAAGTTCACCCTTGCGCATAAGCACGATGGTGACTTTGCTGAAGAAATTTGGAAGTTCACCCTCGTGCTTAAGCATGACGGTGACTTTTGTTGGGTATGTTGCAAGTTCACCCTCGTGCTTAGGCACGACGGTGACTTTGCTATTTTTTATCGTGTGCATCCGAAGGATTGTTGACTCACTTGAACAACCTTGATTCTTTTGGTCATAACTTTGTCATCTGATATCCAAATGACTTGATTCTTGAACCAATGGACTCATAAGACATTGATATTTATCTCCACAAAAAATTGGACTTTATGAAGTGGATTGTTTGATGAATTTAAGATAGAAATGTGACTGTACTGAAGTATGATAACTAGAATGATTTTTACTGAACATGCTTTGGTAATTGGACTATATCATGTCCTGTGGAGCTCAAAATGGGATTATTCTTGATTTGAATTAAACTAGAGACTTAGGAATATAGATTGTATGAAGAGATTAAATTCTAACTCTGCCTATATGAATTTCAGAATCTGATTGGAAGTTGAGATAAGAATTCTGCTGAAGCTTAAGAACAGTCTACAATCTTTTGAGTATAACTCTCAGTATACTAAACCAAATTGGATGAACTTGGTATCATTGGAAACCTAAGCCAAAGAGGGAAAACCTTCTAGAAGGAAGTATTACCTAAATACCTCACCTTCCTGATAATAACAATGGAGCAAAGTGGACCCGAAGGTGGATTGTGAAATAAATCTGGATTGAGGGATTGAGTATGATTTCACATGGTCGATAATGTGATAAGATTAAGGATAAGAAACTCTGATTTTTGACATGAACATGCATCATACATATTTAGTATACATGAATGTGCATAAATGATTTCATAATTATGCACAATAGTGATATGTGTTTGTATTAAATGCTATAGAGGAACGCATAGAGCGACCGATTCTAGATATTGCCGGAATTTCGAGGCAATAAACAAACAGAGAGCTTGTATAAGTAATTTAGACGGTAATTTTTGTAAGTAATCCTTGAGCAATTTTGTAAGCAATTTAGACAATAACTTTTGTAAGTAATTTAGTTAGTCAATTCTGTTTGTAGTTCAATAAGTAAATTTTGGATAGTTCTGTTTTGACTGTTTTGTTTATTGTTGACTTTAATCCATTGAATGTTTGAAAAGCTGTTAGATTGATATATTTGAATTTTGGCATGAAACCAATGATTGGCTACTTATATTGTCCATGAAATGAATTTGTTGGGTTTTAAAACTGTCAAGTCCTAGTTGTGGGTAAATAGGCATGCCTAGAAGGGTCTGCAGCTGCTTCTATAACCAGACACTAAGGTGTCTTCTGATTTTAGACACTTATGTGTCTTCTATTTAAAAGACTCAAATCTCTTCTGTTTCAGATACCAATCATGGTATCATCTGTTCTGTTCATGTTACCCATTTATGTTTATGGATTTATAGTCTGATTCGTTTTGTATTTTAATCTATGATAAGATAAGATTTGATATGAAGTAAATCTGAAATTTTGATCTGATGGGTTAACACCCTATTCTGAAAATCAGTTCTATATTCTGAATGTTCTGTTTTGCTATTGAAATAACTGACTTTAGCTTGCGAAGTGTTTTCTTTAATAAATCTTATTCTGTTCTGAATTTTAGTATGTTAAGATGCTTTTGTGTAACATGATTTAGTATCTGTTGTGGTTCAACATAGTTTTATTATTACCCACTAATCTATATGCTTAGCACGGTGGATTTGCCCCATGTAGGCTCAGAGAGAAGGGCATAGGGACTGGGACAAGTCAATCACAATGGCCAAAGGAGTTTGAGTTTTGTGTTGCTCAAAATATATTTTGAGTTTGTTTTGGGCTTGTATATGACTTTGGATTTTTATATAACGGGTTGTAATAACCTTAATTTAGGCTAGTTTCTGACATTATGATATGTACTGTATATTTGTTTGAGATTCTGGAAATGCATGTAAAAAGTGTTTCGTATGTTTGGAATGTTTATTGTTAAATGCTCTGCTTCCGCGAAATGCTTCGGATTCAGTATGTTCTGTCTTGTGTGGCACTCGCAATATCCTCCCAGTGGGTATTGGGGCACTACAAAGCAACCCTTCATATAAATATTGAATTAATAACTGGTCACTTATCTGATGGTTTGGACAGCTGTTGCAAAGCTTCTTGAAACGCTCCCAATACTCATGCAAAGACTTCCCTGTGTCTTGTCAAATGCTACAAATCTTCTTCCTGATGTTAGTGGTCCTTAAGGCAGGGAAGTACTTCTTTAAAACATCTGCTGCATTTGCTCCCATGTGTTAACCTAGCCGGTGGGCAAGTCACACAACCATTCCTTGGCTGCATCTGCTAAGGCAAAAGGAAATGCTTTTAGCTTGAGTTGCTCCACTAAGACTGCCGCTGGCTTTATACCTGACCATACGATGTGAAACTCTTTCAAGAACTTGTTGGGATCAGTGATATAGCTTGATCCCAGTGAGTTGGTGTCATGAAAACCTGTAAAAGTAGGCAATGCACGTATCAGTCCAGATTTAATTTCAACTTCCGACTCATTATTCAGATAATTGATACAAAGCAAATTAGGGTTGAAAGAAGGAGCTATAAGATCCTTTAAGGTGTGCCGATGAGGTTCCATAATCTCCTATGTTTCGTCTGAACTCTTGTCGACCTCTTCTTCAAAGGATAAGGAACAACCACTCTAGGGAGGATTTGTATGGATTCTTCACTCTCGCTGACGAAATCTGGTATAGGAGAAAAAGAGAAAGGGTTAAGTGGAGAAAGTAATGAATTTTTGTTTCCTTAGCAAATTTACGCAAGCGAATGTTTTAAGGAACTGTGGGACATGTAAACCAATGGAAGAATCAAAAAAATCAGCAAAAAATAAATAAAAACAACACAAGAAACAACAATTAGCACATGCCGACTCCCCAGCAATAGCGCTAAAAGTTTGATAGTTTGTTGCTAATAAATTCCTAACTACCAAACTATGCAGCAAATGGTGAGATAGGGTCGAACAACAAAAAGCTGGGATGCAAATGATATTTCAAATGTTGTAACAAAAGAAAACAAAACACCCTGAATTGATGAAGACAAGATAACTAATATGCAATGAACATTACCAAAAAGACAAGCACAAAGCAAAATTAAAAAAGTCTAATAACAATGTTAAGGAAGTGGGTTGGAGATATAATTCTGGGATGTTCATTTATCCTTAAATCTAAATAAAAGGTACTCTTATCATTGTGTTAGCCTATGGACTTGATTAAGCTCTCAAACCCTTAATTTCTCTTAAATAGGCCAAACTAATAAGCTCTAGAAATGCCGCTGATCTCCACTATAACCTAGAATAGGCTCTCTAAGTTCAATAGCGAAGATGTATTAGGTACTAAGAAATAACTAACTTAGGCCATCTACTCATAAGCTCGGAAGGTGTAACCTAAAGATATGGGATCCTAGATTAGTTGATTAAGTATCCTGACAAATTCAACTAACCTATTGCTACTTCCGGGAATCATACTATAGACTATTGCATATCACATGCTCAACCCTAGCCTTCAAATTAGAAAATTACCTAAAGGGTGATCAAGCCTACAAGCAATTCCTAATTCATGAAATTTATCCTAAATCCCAAACCAACCTAGACCTACAAGTACCAATTCAAGACAAGTTCAACTCCATTCTCACAATTTCCATCCCTTAACCCTTATAATATCTCCAAACCCCTAAGTAGTCTAGCCACACATGTTCATATCAAGCACAATTGATATAAATAAACAAAACCCATAACATAATCATTAAACATTGAAATACCCAATAAATTCATATTTACAAAAACGCATAAATAAACTCAAACAATCAAGATTAAAACTGGAAAGTTGTAGGAATAAACATCCATTGATATATCACAAAGGTTTATTACAAAATTCATGAGTTTCAACTATAAAATCCATCAAGCATTCATTCTAAATATTCTAGCACATGTAAAAACGTGATTAACACTAAGAAAGTTCTAAACTAATGGAATGAATAGATTAAGACATATGAAAATAAAGCATTAAAAATGAAATAAACTAGGTAAGCATAAAGAAAATAACAAAAACTTCTCTATTCCTTCCTTCTCTCTTTTTCTTCTCTCTTCTTGAAGTTTTCTAAAAATGGCAGATTGTGTGTAGCCTCCCTTTAGGTCCTCCTCTCTTTCTTTATGTAGTATGTTCCATTTAGGGTAAAACCTAGGATTTTTCTCTACCTCAAAAGTCCAAAAAGCCCCTAAAAAACGTAAGTTCGAAAGGTCGTCCGCATCTGTCTGATCGTGCATGTGGCCAGATTGTTTGCTCTCTGTCGCAATTGTGGCTGACTCCCCATGATCGTGGCCCTATGCTCAACCTTCTGTCACGATCGTGGCCCTGGGTTATTTACCAGGTCTTCTTCGATTCTCCTCCGAATGCCCTTAATGGTCTCTCCTCCATGGATGGCTCTCCAAACTTTGTCAAACTTCATCCTTTTAGCATATATTTGTGTTCACTCCTTTAATCTATATGTAAACAAAAGATGAACACAAATTGAGTATTTAACACAACAATAGGATTGAAAAGACATTGAAATGCGTAAGAAAATATAAGATGATTCAATCCTACCAAGCTACTATCCACATTTAAGGATTATATGAATATGCTTTAAGTAATAATTAAAATCAAAAGTTCAATTAAGTAATACAAAGTTTTAAGCTATAATTCCTTGTTTTACCATAAAACCAATTTTTACTAATTATGTTCTCTTTTAATATAAATAAATATAGAAGAAAGGAACACAAATTTGTATTAATTATGTTCTTTTTTAATCATCACATCAATGTCCTAAAAATGAGCTTTTAAATCTTTAGTCAAGAAACAAAAGCATTTTAGGTTAAAAAGCAAAAATGGTATATCTAATTTTATATACCATATATGACCAAAGAGGATAGCTAGATGTATGGACAAATTCACTTCTAATAGTAATATATGGTTTAAGTATTGTAAGGAAAATATTTATCTTTTAAGTGCTAAAATTAATATTTATATGTAGATTTTCATAGTTAAGCAAGAATTTGGTCCAATCTACCAAGTCTAACCTAAAATATATAATGGAATATAAAAGATGATGTTTTAGTAGACATGCTTTACATAACCAACTGTCCCCAAGTTTAGTCACAGATTTTTTTTGTCTTACTTATTACCATTACATAATAGCTTTTTATTAAGAAAAATGGAATTGATGGATTCATTTTGAGAAAATATTTCCTATTATTATGTATGTTAATTATTCATTAATGACTTATTTTTATTTACCACTTATTTAGTTGCATTGATTTTTATAGATAAATTGATAGAATTTCAAATACTCATAATAATTCAACCCCTTTAAGAAGATTTAATGATCTAGCTTAGGCTCGTGCAAAATTAGTTTCTAGTGTGAAGAAATAATACTATTTGTTTATATTATAACAAACATTTGAAAGATGTGGGAATCACTTGGTTAAATAAACATTTAGTTGGGATCAAAGGTAATGTAGAGCCCTACAAGAAAGTTAGTCATTATAAGAAATGGTAGATGAAATTTTTCTTTATGAATTTTTTTTTGCAAAGTATCAGAATGAGAAAGAAAGAAGGTAAAGACTGAACTGAGAAATTGGTAATGGAAAATCTTTTTACAGTGGTTAGGATGATAAAGATAGTTTTGAAGGTAGTATTCTTACCAATAAGAAAGGATTGTTGCAATTGACATAAGGAAAAGAAAAAGACATGTGTCTAACTTTTTTTTCTCCATAAACAACTCTCATAACTCAAATTTTAATCTGTAATGCATTACAATCTAAAAAAACAATTCATAATATAGATATGGCAATGGCTAGATGGTGGTATGATGCATATATGTCATTAAATGTTGCTCAATCTTATTATTACCAAACTATAGTGGATGTTATTGCCTCTTATGATCTAGGATATGAGGCTCCTTCAATTGATGACAAAAGAGGTAATCTTTTAAGAAGTTCTGCTAGTGAAATAAAGAGGTTATTTGAGTGAAAGAAGAATGACTTTAGTAACTTTTGGTGTTCAATCATGTATGACGGTTGGAAAAAAATGAGAGGATCAATTATCAATTTTTAAATTATTCTACTAAGAAAAAGATGTTTTTAAAGTCTATTGATACATCTAGCCTTATAAGGGATGTTGATAGTCTATTAAAGATATTTGGTGAAGTTTTGAATAAAGGTAGAACTAAAACTATTGTACAATTTATCACTAACAATGATATTGCTTATAAAGCAGCTAAGAAGAGGTTATAAAGTAGGTATAATTCTTTCCATTATACTCCTTGTGATGAACATTATATTAACTTGATGCTAAAAAATATAGGAGATATATTCCTATAATTGGTGAAACTATGCAAAAAATGAGAAAAGAGACTAAGCTTATTTATAATTATGCATATACTTTGAACTCGAAGAGAAAGGATTTCACTAATAGTAGGAATTTATATCATCCTACCATTACAAGATTCACAACTAATTTCTTATCTTTTAATGTTTTATTCAAATGAAAAAGGAATTGATGCAAATGTATATAAGTGATAAGTGGGGTTGTATCTTAACATGTCAAGTTTAATGTTGAAATGGAAGTTTTTAGTATTATACTCGAATATGGTCCTAATGTTAGTTTGTCATATAAGTTTGTGAGCCTTTAGTGAGAGTACTTCATCTAGCTGGTAGGAATGAGAAGGCAACATATGTTACTTTTATGGTGCTATGGAGAGGTCAAAAAAGCAATCAAGGCTAATGTTAAAAATAGGCCTTCCTTGTTCAGATCTTAACTTGTAGTGAACAATGAAGGGTTTGAAAGATAATTTTACTCTCTAGTGTTTGTTATTAAGACATATTTTAATCTAAGTATCTATTTTAGACCACGTTTTACAAATAAATATAATGTAACATCCTAGGTCACCCGCTTATAGATATTGTTCGCTTTTGGGCCTTGGCCCAGCCAAGCTCTCACGGTTTTGCTTTCCCGAGGCCTTCCCAGGAGGTCACCCATCCTAGAACTACTCTCACCCAACCACATTTAACATCGGAGTTCCGATGAGATCCGGTGCATTAGGCTATGGAAAACGCATCTATAAGGAAGAGGTATCTGTACCCTTATAAGGCGTACTTCGTTCTCCTCTCCAACCGATGTGGGATCTCACACTCTCCACCCCCTTAGGGCCTAGTCCTCTTTAGGGTCCAGTCTAGCTGGCACAACGGTTTGGGTACTGGCTCTGATACCACTTGTAACACCCCAGATCACCCGCTTACAGATATTGTCCGCTTTGGGCCTTGGCCCAACCAAGCCCTCATGATTTTGATTTTTTCAAGGCCTTCTCAGGAGGTCACCCATCCTATAACTGCTCTCACCCAAGCACATTTAACCTCGGAGTTCCGATGGGATCTGATGCATTAGGCTATGAAAACGCGTTTGTAAGGGAGAAGTATCCGTACCCTTATAAGGCGTACTTCGTTCCCCTCTTCAACCGATGTGAGATCTCACACTCTGCACCCCCCTTAGGGCCCAGCTCTCTTTGGGGGTCCAACCTAGCTAGCACAACAGTTCGAATACTGTTAAGTTATTTAAATTGCATATATTTTGGACTTAATTTTGATTGATGTGTTAAAATTATTATCCGGAATTAATGGAATTGTTCTATAATTATTTACATATGGTTTTCAACACTCTAAGGACGAAAAAGGATCAAAAAGAGACAAAAGAAAGAAAAAAATTCGAAAATCCCCAATCTGGACGAAATTCAAAGATTAGGCGTGGACACGCCTAAGGACGGAATCTTAAATCTGCAGATTTTCCAAAATTGGTTTTAAATTAAAACACAACCGTCCAAGATCTTTTTGTCCTCTTTTCAAGATGTCTTCTACCGAAATTGAAACACCACCTAATCTAGACGAAATCAAATCAAGATAATGGAGAGA
>JAOTBA010000204.1:27721552-27734415 GCA_025629845.1 Erythroxylum squamatum | reverse complement strand
ACCTGGAATCACTAGGTTTAGGTCTTTACGTGAGTCTTTACGCTTGCATGGGAGATTATCTCCTACAACTGGGCCGTTGATATCTGGGCCTGGGATTGGGCCTTGTATGGCCGGCCCAGCCGACCCAACCAGTTATATTTATATTAACAACTTTAAAAAGAAATACAAAAATTTGAGGCTTCTTAATTTTCATTTTTAATATATTTTTAATTATTCTTTATATAAAATTATAACTAGTATTTACTATATGAATTTTCTGCAAAAATATTCCTGAATTTTTTAAATTTTGGGTAGCCGTCGATATATAACCGGTATTTTAAGTATCGGCAATATTATTCAACACCAAACAAAACAGGCGGATACAGGTAGATATTTAAAGTTGATATTAAAACATCTCAATTTGTACAATTTTCTAGTTGGAACGAAATTCGATTTATAATTTCAATTTTTACTAACCAAATTATCCACCGTCCACAACTCTTTTGACAAAGTCCACGCGCGAGCTCCAGTAAGTCGGAGGACACGCTAATTAGGACCGCTCGCGAAACGTCTACCTATCCCCGCCCTCGGAGGCACTCTAACGTGAAGCGCGTCAGTAGTTGACGTTGATGTAGAGGAAACGGAGGCTCTGGTCCACACCAGAAATTGCCAACTGTGCAACCACAGGTATGCATTAAAATGCATATTTTGAGTGGGGTCCAGTCAAACACCGTATAAGGAGCTTACAACTACGAAGGAGGACCACCGCAAGAAGATGGGTTTTCGGACACGAGATAATTGACCCTATCATCAACGCACTGATTGGTTGGTGACCCGTGGGACCGGAGATTCTTGGATATTATTAAGATCTAATTGCTTCTTATTCTTCTGCGGCCTGCGCAGCGTTTATTTTCTGTTATGGAGCAGTAACAATAGTTAAGTATACCCCAATGTGATGCTTGGAGGGTGCTATACGAGCAAAGCAGGTGCTAATTTGTTACAGTCTGATTGCCCAGCGTTGGTAATAAAAGAAACTGACGTGAAATTTATAAGTTTACGAGTTCTCTCATTCTTCAAGATAGCTTTTGAGGTTAGTTTCCTTATAAGATCTGTTCCAATTGAAATTAGAGGTAACACCATTTCTTCAAGTCTTCATGCCACGCCTACGGGTAGTAACGCCGGCATTGCAGTATTCGTTCGAGGTTAGAAAAGGTCTATCGTACAGCCAACCTGAGGGTACGTAGATGGTGACGCCGGTATAGCAATGTTCGCCAAAGACTAGAAAAAAGCCCTATTTGTTGAAGAGCTGATCAACTTTTTTTTAGCTGATTAACCCATTTTAACTTATTGACTTTAAGAAAAAATTGACAAGTCTATTTGGTAAAGAGTTTGAAGGAAACAGCTCCAATGTAAAGCTCCAATGTAAGAGCGTTTTGAAGGAAACAGCTAAAATAGTTGTTTGCAATTACCAAAACACCCGTTATTCGTGGGGCATGACTACTGGGGAGTAGCCACAATGCACTAGAAAGCCAATTCGCTTCTATTTTATAGACAATAAATGTAGTTGTGGTGATTTGGATATGCCATCGATGTTGATATTTTAAGTAGTCTAGTTATTTAATGTTATCTTATTTTGATTTTAAAAAATTTGATATGATAATTTATTTATAATATAAATAATATTAAAACAAATCATATTAAAAATTAAAATTTTAATAGTTTAATTAATTGAATCAATTATAACATTATTATTATTATTATTATTATTATTAAATGTTCTATGTTTTTATTAAAGTTATAAATTTAATTTTGTAGAATTAAATATCTAAAATTTAAATTCCTATAAGAATATTGAACGAAATACTAAGATATATAATATTGATACTATTATAATTTTTTTTAAAGTCATGTCCTTATAAGTCATTTTATACATAAACAATTAATACTAAACAACTAATTTTATCAAACATCTCTAACAAACAGCTAATGCAATCAGCTGGTCAAATTAACTGATAGAATCAGCTATCAACTAACAGCTGATACAATCAGTTGTTTTCCAAACAAGGCCAAAGTCTAGCACACAGCTAGCCCGCCAATACCTAGGCTGCGAAGTGTGGTAGAATGTTACGGTCTAATTGTCTCACATCGGTAATAAAAGAAATTGATGTGAGATTTATAGACTTATGAATTCTCCCACCCTTCAAGCTAACTTTTGGAGTTAGTTCTCCGATAAGACTTGTAAAATAATTTCTTAGAAAAGGAAGCCAAGACATGTTTACAGCCTCTTCAAAAAAACATAAATAGAAACATGCCCTTAATTAATTATTATACAAGTCCATTTCTATAAAAAAAAAAGTTCCTATGCACAGCAGTGATGTCTACAATACTAAAGTTGACGTACGTATAGCATTCTTTTGGCATATACCAAAATAGTTGGACCATCAACCTCGTTTGCCTGTAGGACTATGCATATAAATATAATGATATGCTGTTAATTGGAATTGAGATTACTAACATGGATTAGATCATTCTAAAAAACTAATTATTTTTATCAGGTAGGACTAATGGCATTATTTAATTTGGTTTAGAGATATTCTCCTGTCAATCCCAACTGAGCCTTACCACTACGCACATAAATGGACAATTGCACATAGATCTATCGTTTTATCGATTGAATAACACATGCAAAGCGTAAAGAATTCTTTACACAATTTTTAAATAACTGACATTTTCAACACCTAATTTAAGAGATTTAGGAGCGTAGTGGAAGCAAAACATACAATAAAATGCATAAACGAGAGAGAATTTATATTATGTGCCGACTGGAAAAGTCAAAGCAATTTCTTCTTCTTTTTTTTGTTGTATCAATAAGGCTTGGTTTAAGTAGACCAGTTCTCTTCGCGGACCAAGAAGCCATGTTTTTGCAGGGAAGGACCAAGTCGCAACAATGGACATCGCATAGGCGTAATACAAAGGGCAGGGGTGCTAGAATTGAAGCTTTCAAAGAACACACTAAAAGGTATAAAAGCAGCACCAAATGGCAAATACCATATACCGTTACTTCCTGTTTGTTTTGGGAAGGGAATATACGACTGACGGCTAAACGATTAAGCAACGAACAATGAACAAATAAAATAAGTAGAAAGAATCCAAATTGGACGTCCCACCACCTGAGCCAGATATATAAAAAAACACACTTCAATACCCTCTAAATTCTAAATCCAGCAGAAAAAGAACTAGTCAACAACTCAAGCACAGACAAGTCTAACCCACATATTTATGGACCATCTTTTCTTCTTTTCTAGCTTTACTTTTTCTCCTCCTTTGCGCTTTAGCAACTTCTTCTTCTTCTTCTTCTTCTATATTTCTTGGTCTGTTCTCCTAATAATGAGACAATGACTAAGAGGGGCAATTGTTGGTGAGAAGGAATAAATGCATATTATACCCGGAAGGTGATTCTTAGATGTTATCGCGTACAGGAAGAGAGAGAAATGGGCATGCACGTGGTTTCATCTTCAGTTCGTGGCAACTAAACTTGTATGTGTATAGAGAGAGAGAGAGAGAGAGAGAGAGTGGGCCTTGTTAAAGCAGAGTTATTAAATTGACTCAACTGTTTCCTTTCCAGCCAAGGCATTTCTCAGCAGTCACTACCGATTCCACCATTTTTCAACTGTTTTCATTGCATCACCTCCCATGCTTCTCTGCCTCCCTTTAAAGTTCTTTTCTTTACTCAACCCCACAAAAGTGAGACGTCCCAGACGCCTTCTTTTGTGTAGTAAACAAAAGGGTTGGTCATATTTTCCCGTTGTTTTATGTGTTAATGTGCTGGCAATTTTAGGAGCTTCTTTAATTTCAGTGTTAACAAAAGTTGAAAATGGTGCTACTTCGGTTATATGATTCCGTTTTTGTATTTTTCGTTCTAAAGTTCCAAATTTTCCCTCTCTAAGTGAAGGGGGAAACTGACCCAGATCCTCTGTTGGATCCAGTATTGATAATGCCAAATAGGTGGATTCATTGTACAGCAACTGTACAGCGAGCATGAGAAGATTTTACCAATTTTGTCTTTCTCATGCTGTTTTGCTCCTAATCTCTTACTTTCTTGGATTCCCTACCAGAGTCTCCCCGGCTACTGAGCAGGAGATCTTGTTGCAGTTCAGGGCAGCCATTAGTGATCCCTACAATAGCCTGGCTACATGGGTTCCAAGTGGCAACCCTTGTGAGTACAGTGGTGTGTTTTGCAACTCTCTTGGATTTGTGGAGAGGATTGTTCTGTGGAACGCTAGCCTATATGGGGTTCTGCCACCAGCACTATCAGGTTTGAGGTCTTTAAGAATCTTGACATTATATGGGAATCGATTTACTGGTAATATTCCAGAAGAATACGCAGAACTAAGCACATTGTGGAAGATAAATTTGAGCTCTAATGCTTTATCTGGTTCAATCCCAGATTTCATCGGCAACTTACCAAGTATAAGATTTCTTGATCTGTCAAGGAACGGCTATAGTGGAGAAATTCCCCCTGCTTTGTTCAAGTTTTGTTACAAGACTAAGTTCGTTTCTCTTTCTCGTAACATTCTTTCTGGTCAAATTCCTAGTTCAATTGTGAACTGTTCCAGGCTTGAAGGATTTGATTTCTCTTTTAATAATCTCAGCGGTGAATTGCCTCCCCGAATTTGTGAACTTCCTGTTTTACGTTATCTGTCCTTGAGGAGTAATATGCTGACTGGGAATGTTCAGGATAAGATTCCAAATTGCCAGAGGTTGAGTTTTTTGGATCTCGGCAGCAATGCGTTTACAGGATTGGCTCCATTTGAGGTTGTTGGATTGCAAAACATGAGCTATTTCAATGTGTCTTATAACTGGTTTCAAGGGGAGATACCAGGAACTGGAACTTGCAGTGAGGGATTGGAATTCTTTGATGCTTCAGGTAATGATTTGAAAGGCGAGATCCCATTAAGCATTACCAGCTGCAAAAATCTTAAAGTCTTGAACTTGGGGTTTAACAGGCTAAATGGGAGTATACCAGTTGCAGTTGGGGAATTGAAGATGCTTTTGGTTCTCAACTTGGGCAACAATTTAATAGATGGGACAATCCCCGCAGAGCTTGGAGGGATTGAGCTACTTCTTGTATTGGATTTACACGATCTCAAACTTGTCGGTGAAATTCCTAAAGCCATAAGCAATTGCATGTTTCTTCGAGAGCTGTGAGTCTTAACAACTTCTTAAAGTGTCTAGAGTTTAATAACATGCTTAATCTTAACACACTTGTCTTACTGTCTGATCTGCTGATGCAGGAATGTTTCTCATAATTATTTAGATGGAGAAATTCCTGATACGCTTTACAATATGACTGACTTGGAAGTCCTTGATCTACACAGCAACCAGCTCAAAGGTAGCATTCCAGAGTCTTTAGGAAACTTGTCAAGACTTCAAATTCTGGATTTATCACAAAATTTACTTGCTGGAGGGATCCCATATTCCCTTGGAAACTTGGCAAACTTAACACATTTGAATCTCTCCTCCAACAATCTTTCGGGTGCCATTCCTTCGTTATCAAGAATCCAGGCATTTGGTGCATCTGCATTTCTTGACAATCCTGGACTCTGTGGTCCCCCTTTGAGACTTTCTTGTTCAGAAGGTCGGAATGGTACAACCACTGCTTCCAAGAAGAACAAGGTGCTTAGTAATTCTGTTATCATGGCAATTGTTGCTGCTGTACTGATCCTTATTGGGGTTTGTGTGGTATCATTCATGAACATCAGGGCACGCAGCAGGAAGCAAGATGATGCAACATTGGTTGTTGAGAGCACACCGATGGGTTCAACAGATTCAAGTGTTATAATTGGGAAGCTAGTTCTATTCAGCAAGAGTTTGCCCACAAAATATGAAGATTGGATTTCAGGTACCAAAGCATTGCTTGACAAGGAATGTATGATAGGTGGTGGGTCCATTGGAACAGTCTACAGAACTAATTTTGAAGGTGGGATCTCAATTGCAGTTAAAAAGCTTGAGACACTCGGTCGAATTAGAAGTCAAGATGAATTTGAGCAAGAAATTGGAGGTTTAGGTAACCTTAGACATCCCAATTTGGTTGCATTTCAAGGTTACTATTGGTCTCCATCGATGCAGCTAATTTTGTCGGAGTTCGTTCCAAATGGTAATCTGTTTGACAATCTACACGGACTTAATTTGCCAGGTACCAGTGCTGGGGTTGGCAACAGTGAACTAAATTGGTCTAGAAGGTTTCAAGTTGCTCTTGGAACAGCTAGGGCTCTTTCCTATCTTCACCATGATTGTAGGCCTCCAATACTCCATCTCAACATCAAATCCACCAACATACTCTTAGATGAAAGTTATGAGGCCAAGTTGTCTGACTATGGGTTGGGCAAGTTACTTCCTATTTTGGATAATTATGGGTTAACCAATTTCCATAATGCAGTAGGGTATGTTGCACCAGAGTTAGCTCAAAGCCTGAGACTGAGTGAGAAATATGATGTATACGGCTTTGGAGTGATTCTGTTGGAGCTGGTTACTGGGAGGAAACCAGTGGAGAGCCCAACAGTAAATGAGGTGGTAGTTTTGTGTGAATATGTTCACCGGTTGTTGGAGACTGGCTCTGCCTCAGATTGTTTTGACAGAAGTTTGCGGGGTTTTTCAGAGACCGAATTGATACAAGTTATGAAACTGGGGCTAATCTGTACAAACGATGTCCCTTCAAGAAGGCCAAGCATGGCTGAGGTTGTTCAGGTACTTGAGTCCATAAGATCAGGATCAGAATCATCGTAGTTGTTCTAGGTGAAGGTGGTGTGGGTTAGTACGGTCGTGTAGAGCTTAGGAAGTTGCATATTGGAAAAAACAACCATTCTTTTCTGCAAATAAAATGATTCTTTGATCGTATGTCGTAAAAGAACATCCATGAAGGAGACATTGCACTGCAATTACAATTCTCAGGCAATATCTAATAAGTAGACTTTTACCATATTTTCTACGATTAATCCACGTATGGTCTGTTAACGGTGAAACAAAGCATTTTGTTCATACACTTCATTAAGGAAAAGCACATCATAGCTTTTATCTCCTTGGTTTCTCTTATTGCATCAGTAGAGTTGCATCACCGCCATGTTATGGTATTTAACCATTCTGCGATCCAAAAAAACTACTGGGGCTTTATCTATGTGCTTGAGTGTTGCCGGTAACTTTGCTGTTATCGGCTCTCGTTCTGAAACATATTCCTTAAATTGTGAGACATGGAATGTCTGATCTACCAAGAATGTTACAAGTAATTTGAAACTTGTAACCCATCTTTTTTATCATCTGGTATGAGCTATCAAACAGAAGAGAAAGTTTACAATCAACTCTCTTCTATAAAGAGTGTTGTCTGAAGGATTCGACCTTTAGCAATGCTTATTGTCCTACTTCAAACTTCCTGTTTGATCTTGTTTTATTCACCTCATTTCTAATTCAGAGCTCCCCTAAAATAAAATTTTGCGATCGCTAGAGGTGTCCCCTAATCTTTCATATCTTGATCTATCGTCAAGTTTGGAGAGTCTCCAACAAAATAAAGGACATCATGAGAGGAAAATAGCCATGAAAAATCTTAAATGCATGATACGTGGTATTGTAACACAATTTTTCTAAATAAATCCACTTAGACCGTCTCTTTAATACTAAACTCTCTCTATCCATCATCCCTCTTGTATAGGCAACTTCCTTGGATACATCACATTCTCATACTTATTCCTATGACATATATATCAAGCATATCTTCATATAACTTTGAACATCTCTGTTTAAGCTTACTAATTAGTTTTACATCCTCTTAATAGTATTTGTGATTCTTGAGTATCCTCTTTAAGGTCCGTCATGTCTTATAGATATCAACTTCTCTCTTAATTTGTTGCCAAAGCTCACCACTTACGAGTTCCTTAACTACTTTCTCAATTGTATCCTTTGGCTCTTCAAAATAACTATAGGGTACGGTATTAATAGATTCTACTCCTTCCTTCAACCTAACTATGGGATCATGAACTCCAACATAAGGCAATTGGCTAGGTTCTTTGAAACCTTCTCTGAACTTAGCCAATAACGCACCTCTTCTACTACCTCTCTTGACAAATGATTCATCTAAGAACTTATATGTAGTCCCATTATCAATCAATAGTTGTATAGGTCTCCCCCTGACGTTACCCTACCACTCTCATTTATTTGTACTCTTCATCGTTACTAATTCTCATCATTGTTTGAAGCGATATGTTAGGAATATGTTGCTCCTTGGTCTCTTCTCCCATAGCTTCTTCTTCATTCCCTTTAATTCTACTTTTCCTTTCCACCATATATGACTGAAATTGTTTCTTTTTACATTTAGGTAATTCTCTGAGAGCGATAGCTTGTTATAGCACTTATCAAATTAAGCACAATATATTTGCATAGATCCTTCCTACTATAATTCTTTGAAATTGCCTACAGGATTTTCAAAAATGTTTTCATTAAATATGTAATTGAGTGTAAATATAAATTCTTTCCATTGCATTGGCTCTTGTTTGACTCTATTTTCCAACACTTCTACCACTCCTGGGCTTGCTCTTTCGAGTGTATGACGACTACTCTCAATTTAAAGTTATTGGTCTATGGTCTAATGCAAAGACTTGTAAAACCAATCTTTAATACTAATTCCTTGGACTATAAGAAAGTTGATTTTGCGACATTTCATTGAAGCAAATGTACCTCTCGGCTTTCCATGAAGTTTTTGTAGCAACACTTGCATTGTCCTTTCTGGATAATATCAAATTTGTGCATAAATTGGTTCTTTTCTTATCGATTTTCGGTAATTTTTTATTTCGCATTTTCCCATTTTTCTTCATCCTCCTCAGTTTCGCACCAGCAGTTTCTTTGATCATTGTATGAAACTAAGACAGAGTGGTTTAGTGAGAGAAAACGAAGTTAATTTCTCACTCTATCACGTTAATTGATTCATAAGCTCAATATTGCGAGCTTAAATATAAGTCCAACTATACAGTGAAGGAAAAACGTTGGTAAAAACTGCTAATTAACCAACTAACTAACTATTTACAGTAAAAAGAATCAAACGAACATATGAGCTTTTCATCCCCCCTCAAGTTGGGCTTTGGTGAAAATCAGACAAAGCCAACTTGGACAACAGCCGATGAAACGTAGGCGCAGGAAGCGGCTTAGTGAAAATGTCAGCAAGCTGGAAAGAGGAACCCACATGAACCGGCGAAATAAAGCCCTAGTTGTACTGATTACGCACAACATGACAATCAATGTCAAGGTGCTTCGTCCGTTCATGAAACACGGGATTACAAGTTATATGGATGGCCGATTTGCTATCACAGTGAGACGGAATCGGAAGGGAAACCGGAATCCGCAAATCGGAAAGTAAGTAGCTAACCGATTGCAGCTCGCACACAGTAGACGTCATAGCTCGGTACTCAGCCTCCGCAGAGCAACGAGAAACAGTGGACTGGAGTTTAGTTTTCCATGAAATCGGGTTGTCCCCCAAAAAAATGCAAAAGCCAGTCAAAGACCTTCAAGACACGGGACACGTCGCCCAGTCAGCGTCAGAATAGGCTTGAAGCCGTAAATCAGAAACCGTTGGAAAATGAAGACCCAAAGAAGGACTCTGTTTCAGATATTCCAGAACATAAAGAGCATGATGAAGATGAACCTGCCGAGGTGACTGCAAAAATTGACTGAGCTGCTGGACACAATAAGTAATATCCGGCCAGGAAAAACCCAAATACAATAAACGACCGACCAAACTACGATACTCTTGCGGATCCACCAACAATGGACTACTATCATCAAACAGAGTACCCCCCTTCGGAAATGGAACGTGTTTAGGTTTAGAACCAATAAGACCAGTATCAAGCAACAAATCCAACACATATTTGCGTTGATTAAGAAAAATACCAGTGTCGTCCCGAAAAATCTCCAGGCCGAGGAAGTATTTAGCCACCCCTAAATCTTTAATGGTGAATTGCGCATGAAGATCTGATTTGAGCCGATCAACCAAGGGAGTAGAATTCCCACTGATGAGGAGATCATCCACATACACTAACAACATCACGAAACAGCCATCCTTGCAAAACACAAATAAACAATTATCGTGTTCACTCTGCTGGAAACCAAAACGCAAGAGAAAACTAGTGAGTTCGGTGTTCCACTGGCGCGAGGCTTGTTTAAGCCCATAGAGAGAACGCACAAGCTTGCAGACTTGACCCTCGCGTGCCTTGGTGTATCCCTCCGAAGGCGCCATGTAAACCTCCTCATCGAGATATCCATGCAAAAACGCATTATTGATGTCCAGTTGATTCAAAATCCATCCTTGCGCTGCCGCAATAGCTAGGAAAATACGCACCGTGACAACCTTCGCTACGGGAGAAAAAACATCATGGTAATCTTCGCCATAAACTTGATTGTAACCCTTAGCAACGAGGTGAGCTTTACGCCGATCAATCGTCCCATTAGCATTGTATTTCAACTTGAAAACCCATTTGCTACCGATGGCTTTCTTCCCGGATGGTAAAGTCGTAAGTTCCTAAGTGTGATTTTGTTCAAGCGCCTGTAACTCCGACTCCATAGTTTGAACCCACAGCGCATCCCTGCTAGCCTCCTGAAAATTGCGAGGCTCCTTTGTTTCGGTCACATGGCCAAGGAAAGCTGCCATATCACCAGAAAGCTTGTTGTTTGCAAAGAAAGGAAAAGTGTTGGGCAGATGAGGGGAGCGGCAAGTCACCGCACCACTGTCCGGAAACATCTGGGAATGATTGATCACATAATCGGACAACCACGAGGGCATCCGCGTGACCCTGTTACTTCGCCTTTCATCAAGAGGTGGAGGTAAATGTGGAGTGTCTTCGGAATGGAGATTGTCAGCAACAACAACATGAGACTCATGTCGTTCAACGTCCTCCAAGCTATGATCAAGGATAGGTGGCGATGGTTGATCATCAACCACGTCATGTAACGAAGACAATGACGGGATAGGCGTGCCAGTAGTCTCCACAAACTGCTGACCTGCACAAGGAAACAAATGTTCATGAAAAATAACGTCTCTAGATATGCGTATTTTACCGGAGGCAACGTCGTAAACCTTGTAACCCTTTTTGCCGGCAACAAATCCCAGAAAATGCATTTGTGAGCTCTAGCCGCAAACTTATCCTTCTGTGGAGTTGAATCAGTAGAATAACATAAGCATTCGAAAACTTTCAAATGACCAAGATCAGTTGGTCGTCCTAACAAAACTTCAGAAGGAGCTCACCACCGTAGAGTCACCGTAGGCAAATGATTTATTAAGTACGTAGCATGTAAAATGGCTTTACCCCAGAACATGTTGGTCATATGAGCTTGATGCAGTAACGCTCTAGCCACTTGTACGATGTGTTTATGCTTCCTTTCGACCCTGCCATTTTACTGCGGGGAATAGACACAAGAACGTTGATGGATAATACCATGATCAATGAAGATCTGCTGACAATTGGATCCCACGAATTCTCCTCCATTATCCGTTTGAACAATCTTAATTTCACAATTATACTGAGTTTTCACCATAGGAACAAATTTGGCAAGGATGGAGCAAACTTGATCCTTAGTTTGCATAAGAAATGTAAAAGTGACCCTACTGCAATCTTCAACGATAGTTAAGAAATAAAAAGCTCCTGTTAACGATGGCCTGCGATAAGATCCCCAAACATCAACATGAAGTAGTTCAAAAAGTTGCTCACTAAGGCTGTCACTAACAGGAAATGGCATGCGAGACTGTTTTGCTTTTGCACACACTTCACAAGCAGTAGCTGAATGGCTCAAGTTTTTATTCACAAAAGGAAATTTCTGTACAACCTCAAATGAGGGATGCCCCAACCTTCTATGCCACAAATCAATAGAAGCAACACTGTTAACATTCTCTACATCCTTATTCAAACAATGCACATCAGTAGTATTGTTAGTTCTTTGTACAGAAACCAATTCATCCAATACAGTATTATGGAAGGAAGCCTCAGTTAAGTAGTAGAGATGACCAATAGCTTGTCCAACAGCTACCCTTCGGTTAGACTTCGGGTCCTGTAAAACACAACAGGATGGGTAGAAAGTGAAAACACCATCGTTAATCCTCAAAAGTCTGTTCACAGACAGCAAGTTATATTTGAAGCTTGGAACATAAAAACATGCTTCAACAGGATATCTTTGCTAAGTTTGACATCTCCCATCATGTTAACCTTCTTAAGTGAGCCATCTGGTAAACTAACATTGGATGTCTTCAGCATTGGAACCAACTTACTAAATAAGGAAGCATTTCCTGAAAGATGGACACTGACGCCAGTATCCACTATCCAACAAGTCCCTTTATTTCCTATGATCTGTTCAAGAGCAGAATTGTTACCTGCAAATTCAGCACCAAAATTCACTTTTTCCATGTGCGGCATCTGTATTTGCGGTTTTTCCTTCAACATCTTTGATAACTCCTGTTGAATAATGGCCCTCACACTCAATCCATCAGTATCGTCGTCACTATCATCTAATGGTGTTTCTGCTAAATTCACTTGTCCGAATTTCCCTCCAGACTTTTTCTGTTGCTTTTTAAGATCGACATACCATTCTGGATAACCATGTAATTTGAAGCACGTATTCTGAGTATGTCCATTCATCTTGCAAAAGGAGCATTTTTTATCTTCTTTATCAACTTTCCACTCCTTTTTCTTGCCACTCGTTTTCCCTACAGCAGCATTTGTTGTAGATCCAGAACTCACCATAAGTGCACTCCCGTCGGTTATGTCACCAAAAGAATCTGAAACCTGCTTTTGTCTCTCAACATTCATTAGCATGGAATACACTTTATCTATGTTAGGATACGGTTCCATCATGAG
>JAOTBA010000204.1:27702191-27721452 GCA_025629845.1 Erythroxylum squamatum | reverse complement strand
CCTTCGGGCTCCCTCTTGAAAAGCAGTGCAGAACGCTTTGCATTGAATTGCGTCAGGGACACAGTGCAGGTTCATCACCGACTGAAAGTGTTGTAGGTAGTCCAGGAGGTCGGTCTTTCCGGTATACTTCTCGGGGGTCGGTATTTTGGTGCCGGGTGCGGGGAGGCTGTCCAGAATTTCCGGAATGAATGGAGAGCTATATTGCGCGGGCACGCAGCCCGGGCGGGAGTTCATGGCCAGATTGACTCGATCATCCACGATTCTCTCTAGGGCTCCAGTAGAGTGGTGATCGGGCGGCAAACTAATATGCCGAGCGGGGTTCTGCGGTTGTTTCGGCCGAGACTGTAGAAACTGGCGGATCAATAGATCAGCCGCTTCCTCTAACTATTTTTTAGTGAAGGGCGCTTGCGGCTGTGTGGGAGGATCTGCATCCAGAGGGCGCTGGGAATTGGGACGCGAATTGACCTCCGCGCCGTCTTCTAGGGCTGTGCTATGTTCTTCTCGATTTTGATTGTGGAACTGCGGCTGATCACTTGGACGTGGAGATTGAGTGCGAGAATCTAGGTTCGGTAGCGGATGGGCAACGGGTTGTTGTAAACCCATCCGTTGCATCGCGAGAGCCGCAACGGCGGCTATATCGGGATTGGACGCTGCCACCTGACTAACCTGCGTGTTTCTAGACGTGGTGCCCTGAAGTCGGGCCCCACGGTAGGCGCCAAATGGTTCAGCCAGATTCTGCGGAGGTTGACCGTCATTGTTCTGATCCATGGCTCGTGCGATTCTGACTGTAAGATACCTGCAAAACAGATAAAGGCACGACGGGGATTGTTTCCCGGGAGGCCCCTCTGACGCTCAAGTCAGTATTTAGGTGTAGGGTTTTTGGTCGCCGTGAACAGATAAAAGCAAGGTTGTATTCTCGTACCTGAATTATGGCAGATACTACCTTATATACCTGGAGTTGCCGCTAGGTTTAAGTTTTTACGTGAGTCGTTGTGTCTGCATGGGACTCCTACTCCTGATGGGCCGAGCGAGCCGTAGTCGTCGGGCCGTCGTCATCCGGACTTAATGATGGGCTTAGGAAAACTGATTCAGCCGACCCGACCAGTAAGGAAACATTGGTCCAACTTGAAAGATGTTTTTGGTAAATGGACAACGTGAAGGGTGAAGAAGTTAATTAGTTCAATAAAATCTTAAAATAATTCGGAGGGATTTATTTAGATTCTTGTTGTGGTCCTCCTCATAAATCTTTGTTAAGACAATGAAGCCAAAATTAGTTAAAATAGAAAATTATTAATTAATTAGGTTGATTCATCTTATAATCACGTTATATAACGAAGACATCAGATGAAACAGATGCAAAGTCATACGATAAATAGTCAATAAATACCTTTGTCGTAGCTGAACTAATGAGACACAGGATTAGGCCAAACTGCGCGTGACCCTTGGCAGAAACTGAATAGTCACGACACTCCTTACTCGTCAAATGTCCCAACTCGTAAGGCATCTTTTTACTGTTCATAGGTTGTTCAGCGTAAAGTAGTAACGGTGGACAAAAACGTTGTGCTTGAGGTCAGGTGTTCTGGTGAAGTAGATAATTGGAAGGGAAAGTACATTCGTGATGCCCTTGCCCAACCAAGCTTTGCCATTTTGTGTGTGAGAATACTGACACAGAAAACAAATTAGTACAAGAATAATTGAACTAAAACTTTAGTTTTGTGCTATATGACGTTTAAAATCTTATCATTTACCAATATTAAAAATTTAATAGATTGTTTTAAATATTTAATTAAACAACTTAACCTTATGTCTAGATATAGTATTCTTCGATCGTAGAAAATTTTAACGCCCACAATCGAATCACTAGCCACCACAAACAAGCAACGGCTGCCACTCTCATGCCATCTGTTGAAATATAAAGTGGGAGTTTGTTTCATATCGGATAAAGAGAGGAATGAAGATTAATATATAAGCCTAAGGAGCTACTCCACCTATCACCAATTGGTTTTAGGATGGAACCTCACTTGGGCTTGTATGTGGTCTAGCTTTCCTTCTCGTGTGGGCCCGTAGGCCCATTGTAAATTCTAACACGTTGTGATTTCCTATGGTTAGTCCATTTTGATACCAAGTTGTACCGTAAAAATGAAATTAACAAGTTGCTAAATGAGAGAAGAAGAGAATTCTAAAAAGAGCAAAGAGAAGCTAGAGAGATTTTGAGAAGAGAGAATTAAAGCTTATAAAGTCATTCGCTAAAGATCTGATCGTACACATTACAGAATCCATCTCCTCTAAAATTAGCCCACTTGAGTAGTGCTCGTTATCGTCTGCAACGGTGAAACTCAAACAAAGCAGTTTGCTTATACACTTGTTAAGGAAAAGCAACATTATTTATGGTTGTAGTTGTTTTAGGCGTCTCTTCTGCTTCATCATCCTTCAATAATCATAACACTATGATAGAGACGTTAAACCTGTAGCAAGCAAGATTATTTCATGGTTCTTCTCAGTACCTAATATCCATGATCTTGGTCGGACTTCTTTGACCTCGTACATCTTGTGTTTTGGGATTTTATCAGCCAAGTTCAATAAACCAAGAAAGAGCTGCCTAATTCCCGTGGGCAATAAGAACTACATAGGTCCCCTGGTAAGCTTGGAATGACATGAATGATCTAATGAGAGGCAGGGAGAGCGAATAAAGTGGGAAAGAGTAAGCAAAATTATTGGAAGAGCTTATGTTGCTTTAGGAGTATCGCAAAAACTGACATTTATCCTAAAAGAAATTTGTATCAGATCTGCACTGTATAATAAATAAAAAATATCAGATGCAAGATTTACACGCTTCAGCAATCCTTCGAATTCTTTCCACAACTACAGGCACATCTGTTTCAGTCAATGTGGTAAAACAGAATTGGAACCATCCTGGTTCAATACAATGACAAGAAGATCCTGGAGTCACGTTAAGTTTAGCCATGTTCAACAGCTTATCCCAAAGCTCCAGCTCTCCCTTCTCGCTATAGGAGCTGATCAATCCACTCATATCAGCCCAACAATACAAACCCCTATTCCCCTTAGTGCACTCAATGTTCAATTGCTTCAAACCTGCCACAAAAGCGTCTTGTATTCTTCCAAGCCTCTCCTTATTGACATTAACAAACTTCTCAATAAATTTGGCATCTGAAAGAATAGAAATAAGTAAATGCTGAGCTGGAGCTGAAATGGATGAGAACCTTGTTAACCTTTTAGCAGCCATTAGAACATTCTTGTTGAAGGAGTAGATAACACCTATCCCAAACCCTGGAAGTGAAAGATCTATGGATAGACTATACACTATATGCACTCTGTCCCGGTCCTGCTCTTCTAAGTCAACAAGTTCTGCCATGCTCACAAACTCTTCACTTACGTGAGTAGACCCCACATATATTTCATTAGACACAATGTGAATGTTCTTCCGTTTGGCAAAGTCCAACAGGTCATACAATGTTTCCCGACTAAGCAGACTGCCAACAGGATTCGAGGGGTTAGAAATTATTATTCCGTGAACTTTAAGACCACGCTTTTTTGCCTGGTTGAACGCTCGATCAAGTGCAGTTATACTTATATTGAAGTTATCAGCACTGCGGCAGGGGACAGGTATTATCTCCACACCTGTTCGCCATTTTAAATCCCTGTCAAATCTGCATAAGATGTTCCTACTTAGTTCCCTCGCGTAAATAGTGCCCAAATGAGAACTTTGAAACACAGAAACTAATAGTTACCCTGGGTAATAAGGTGTTGGAACCAGAAATGCATTCCCAGCATCTGCAAGGCAGAAGCTAAGAATCTCAATTGCAGGGGTGGCACCAGCTACCAATACAATTTGTGTGGGGTTGAAGGAAACTGAGTTGTCCACCATGTGAGACATAAATCCTGCCACAGCCTGAAGGCTAAGGGCAATTAGAAAACACCAAAGCAATTGTGATCAATATTAGGCGCTGTTCATATGCAACACAACATCCTCTGATCACATGGAATGGATTTCACCATATTGTGACATTTGAGATGCAGCATTCAAATGGTTAAAGACCCAAGAGTTCTAAAAGCACCCATCATATATAAACATCTAAACAGCAACAACTGGTCTGGAAAACTACAACTAGCTCAGAGAGATCTAACCAACTGGCACACTCATCAGTTCAATAAAAATGAAGTACAAAGAAACCCCTTCAGCTTAGCTTATTGTTAAGGACATGTACCAAACAAATGATTGTAAGTGCAAGAGGAAATTTACAATTAAAATGCATTCCCAATCCAAGCACATCCATGCATAGAAAAGGGAGAGACAGATACAAGTTGAGAAAAGTTCATTACCCATGGGCCTAAAGTAACATGAACTTGGTAACCAGTCCCTTGCCCAAAGGTACCAGAAAATTTAAATAATTGAAACCCAACACTGAAGGAGGCATATCAACTTGAGAGGAAGTAGCTATGAGATGAAGGCTTACGAAGAAACTAAGACTCTTGGTATCAGAAAAGGAAAACTTGGAAAACTTGGAAAACTTGGGACTCTTAAGGAAATATAATGACAGAGGAATGTGACATTTTGTCACAGGATTAGCCCAATTGCAGAAAAGAAAAAACAAGGAAGTTTCCTGCTCCTAGATACATCATCTATATTTTCAGTATGACTCTGTGAAGCATCACCAGATAATTCTCAAATACATAGATCAGGAAGTTGGCCAGAAAACATTATAATCAGGAATTATAAATGGGGACTATACTTTTTGATTTACAAATGCAAGAACACAAGCATGATGAACTTAACAGAGATTCAGAAATTGATAAAATGAAGCCCCAGGTCAGCCACCAATAGATAAAAAACACAATTTTGGCAAATTGCGCAAGAGCTAGAAAGAGACATTTATTCTAAATGCAGATACAAGTAGTATCCACGGATCCAATAATAAATTCCTTTTCCACAGAACTTTAAATGAACTGTCCACAGATGTAGCATAAACATTCTTCCTTCAGTTGGTATAACTACATAAGATTTCTTCCTAAAGGGGGGTGACTTCTGGGATGCTTCTGGTATATTTGTAGGGATGCTTATGGTGTTCTGTTAAATACTAGTGTTCTCCGTTTTATGGAAGTGGGGCTTTCTCCATGTAAATGCATTTACATACTTGGAAGGAAAGATAATAAAGATATGTTTGAAAGTCAATTTAAATGAGAATAGCAGTCTAGAAAAAGGAATTCAGGTTGAAGATGACAATTATAGTTCATCAAGCAAGATTCACTTTTTAAACATGCCCATCAACTATTCTTGAACTAAGGGAACTTATATTAACCATTCTGGTCTTTGGGCGCATCTAATGCATGATTCCATTGTTTCCATAGTTTTGAGTGATACATCCATCTAAGCAATTAGAGTTTAAGATTAACAATTTCACAAGCATGGAAATGGTCAAGAACACACATCCAACTTCATTCTTGGGGATCTGATCAAAGGCTACCATCGACAAAGGTTTCCTCCATCTAAAATCTAATAGTCAGACTTTGGCCATTAGCTGGTCTGTGACCCATCTTATGAAACAAACCAAGGTTTGAAACATTCATGATGAAGAAGATACTACATTCCTTAAATAAAAACTGAAACTTTAGAAACTTTTAATCACATTTTGCCAAATCATGAAGCAAGTAGAAAGAAATGAAGGACCTCACAATTTCTGACATTTCTATCTTCTCCAATGTACCATAACTAAGTCTCACAATTATCGCTAGAATATCTAAGTTTACAGCGCAGCATAGACAAATATGCCAAAACCGAACTGACAAGCCTAATACAATGTCGTTGTTAAGTTAAAAAAAATAAAGAGATAAAAAGGTTACCACTTTCAACTCCGTCAATCCATCAAAAGGCTGGTAAGTAGCAATACCACGAACACTCATCCCCTTTCCTCCATAACACAGCATCGCTTCTCTTCCATTCTCAACCAACCATTCGTTGACCAAATCCAACGTCAACTACAAAACACATACGAACAGTAATTAGACACATAAAAGAAAACAAAAATGCCAAACCCATAAACAAAGCTCACCTTGTTCTCAACCATTCCAAGTTGCATAACACCATTGGGGTTAAGCGATGCGTCGTAATGATCCTCCAACACTTTTCTCAACCCAGCATCTTCGGTAGACTCGCCACTCTTCACTATGGCATTAACTCTACCAGACAAATACGCAGGTCCTCGAGGACTTCTCGGAGACAGTAGATTCCTCGAGAAAGTCCTAGGAAGCCCAGTAAGCTCCGGCGTCGTCTCGTTCTGCGAGCTTCCGTCGTCGGAGTCATTCGGGTCACTGCTCCGGTTACGTCTGAAGTAAAGCTGAAGAAAGTAAAACAAAGCGCAAGGTATCACTGAACCCAAGAAAAGCCCACCACTGCCTTGAACTACCCCCTGTAACGGTACTATGATTCTCATGGCGGTACCGCCGCCACCGTCTCGAGTAGAGGTCGCGGTTGAGAGCTCGTCTGAGTCGGGGCTCCGGGTGAACCGGGTCTGGGTCATGCTGGCAAAGGCAGAGGCATCTGAAAGTTTAACGTGGGAAAGTCTGGTGGGGTGGTTTATTGGTTAAATGGGTTGGGTTAAACGGGTCATAATCTGGGTCGAGCGGACCATGCATGTACAGGGGGAGAGCCGGTGGGTGGTGTCGTGTGGAGGAGATGGTTATGGTTGGTGTTCGTTAAATTCCCTGTCTTTTTGGACTTTGGAGTTGATATTTGAATTTTTGGCTGTCATATTTGTTGTATTGTTGTACACACAACGCCGTTCCTTGTTCGAGGGGAGCGTATTGGATCCAGTCGTTGGGATTTTTCGTGGAAAAGAGTTTGTTAGCATTTTACTTTATGGAAATATTATTTTTGGTTATTATATTAAGGCTGATTTGGATTGGACCAGGCAGCTTTCCTTCCTCTGCACATCTTCCATTTTTCTACGACAAGACCGTAAGTTTGAATCTGAGCATTCACGTGTATTAGATGTTTTCTCAATAAGAAATTTAATAAATTAAATCAGACAGTGCACCAAGGTCCGATTATTCTTTATGAATCAACACTACAATTTCCAAATTTAAAATGTAATCTAATGTTATATTTGATTGCCGTGGAAGTTCTATAAAAAAACGTATGTGAATTAACATTTTTACTCCGTGGAAGTTCTATTAAAAAATATGTGAATTAAATACAAATTTTATTTAAATTTATTGGAAAAGTAAAGAGTAGGAAGACGGACCGTGTACTTATTGGCAATTGAAACTTGGAATTGCTTTATTTTGCAAAATAATGCCGCGGTATTGAAGTCCAGGAAAATGAATGCAAATTGCAAGAATAAGGTCTTGTTTAGCGAATACTCCTTCCGATTCATAATAAGTGACGTTTTAGAAAAATGCAAGCTTATTAAGAAAGCTAATAAAATTATAGATATACCCTTATTAATACTCCCATGAAGTTACATTGAAATTGTTAGCATGTGAGAGAAATTGCATATTAAATTTTCTTGAAATTGTGATCTGTGTAATTAAGATGAGAGAGAAATTAAAGGTTAATTTTGGAAGTAAAATTATAAACATGCATACAAAGTCAAGAATGACACTTATTTTGAATAATTAAAATATATCTAAAACGACACTCGAAGGGAGTAGCTGACTAGCTAGTTTTTGGCGGAGTAAGGTGTATTTAACTGTTTGACTATATCAAACAACTAATAATCATGTCTGATAATTAGTGGATTGATAGGATTGTTTTCATACAGCACCTAAAAAATTAAAGGACAAAAAGACGGTTTTTATCTCAAAGTTTTTACAAAACACTAAAAAGATAAAAATAGAAATAGAAATAGAACTAGAACTAGAACTAGAAATAGAGATAAAGATAAGTTTATACTATTTTGATAAATTTCATTCTTTTAATCACACAAACAAATTTAACTTTATTAGTAGCTACCATCTAAAATCGTGAGATTAGTAGTGTATCAACCAAAGAGCTTAAAGACTGGTAAGTAAGTTTTTCTGTTGTTGTCGTCTCTCCTTTTTATCAGTCTTCCCATATTTCTCAACACTTCCAATTTCTTTATTAACTTTGTTTCATAACATGGCCTTACTTTGATTTGGAATAGTAGCACCTAAAATTGTGAGATTCGTATATTTGCATAAGAGGTGTATCAACCGTCGAGATTAAAGACTGGTATGTAAGCTTTTCTGTTAATGTCTGTCTCTCTTTTTGATTAGTCTTCCCATATTTCTCAACATCTACATCCCATGTGTTCATGTCCTCATAGAAGCCCTCTTCACTGATGGAAGACACCTATATTACCAACCTGCCATGGTTCTTCCCAATAACCCAAAACTTTTCCCCTCCCCCTTCACTATATTTTTTGTTGAAAATGGTTGTTTTATCATCTTATAATTATTGTTTCTATATTAGGATTGCATTGGAGCTATATATTGATGGTACACATATAACGGTGGTTATTGCAGAGGAGGATCAAATGCGATATAAGAGACGGAAAGGAATAACGACTATAAATGTATTAGTAACATGTGACTTTAACTTACTATTCACTTATGTTTTAGTAGGTTGGGAGAGATCAGTACATGATTTTCGTATTTTCCTTGATACAATCAGTAATTTGAGACTTAAATTTTCAAAACCACCGATAGATAATTTTAAGATTAATAGGATTTGTTATTCATGATTTAGACTTTTTATGATATCATTCATACTAATTATATTGCCTCTATAAACACTCAAATAAATATTACTTGATTGACAAAGGCTACTCTGAAAGAGGAGAATATTTGATATCTTAACCAAAGACAAGGTATCTTCAATCGAAGTTTCGTGGTGTAAACCCAAGAGGATCTCAAGAAGTTTTAAATCGAGCTCATTCATCATTGAGAAATTGTATTGAGAGGGCTTTCGATGTCCTTAAAGCTCGATGGAAGATATTAGAGAAAATGCCTAAGTATTCATTGATAGATCAAAATAAAATAATTTGTACAACTTTTGTGTTGCATAACTATATTAGAAGTACAATTGGAGGCTCAGCTTTTAACATCATCGATCAATATCTTGAATTTATACCTCTAGATATATTTGAAGATGTTAAAGTTAACTCTATACAAGAAGGTGTTGAAGAGCTAAAAACTCAAGAGATGACATCTATTTTTCATAATATTGCTTTTAGTTTAATGACAGTTAGACGTTGTTTTTAGATTATTATAAACATTTGCTTTAAATGATGGTATTAATTTCTATTGCTCTATCTAAATTCTTATGAAAATACTCAAATAAATACTATGATATAATACTCATGTCCTTATAAATCATTTTTTAAGTTAAGTCCTTATAAATCATTTTACATATAAATAGCTAATATCAAACAATTAATTTTATTAAAAATCTTTAAATAAATAGATGATATTATCCGCTGTCAAATTAACTATATTAATCTGCTATTAGCTAACCGCTGGAATTAACTAATTGATTGCCAAATAGGGTATGTATATACTAAAGTTTGGAGTAATTCATATGCCTAGTTGTGTATGGTTTAGGTTTAATCGTCAGCAAAGAACTTACAGAACTCATCTCATATATATAGCATTAGAAAAGCATAGTTGCCACTAGAATAGGAATCTCCGCAAATTAAGAGGTCACAATCAACTAGCTTTGTAACTTTGTCTCTTCTTCCATTCACCAGAAACACAAATGCCCCATTTCATTTCTAGCAAAGACAAAGACCCCACGACTGTTTAGGAATCATTCGTATTAAGTAGAATCACGCATGATAATGACCACGATGATAAGTTCAATAATTAAGCATCTTCTTAGCCCTTTTGGTTGTGAATGTTTTGTTTAGGCGACAGGTCACAGGGGTGATTTAAATAGATGGCTAAGATGAAAGGGGGACAGAGTAGGACCAGGGGAAGGGGACTGAGAATTTAAAGCCAGGTCACAGCCTCTCCTCTCACGGCATTTGTAATTTTTGTTCTTTAATATGGGGTCAGTTTCAGCTTTAAGAAGTAAAGTGTCCTTTCAGACGCACTCATCATAATTGCGTGGTGATTAAGTTAAGGCTACGCCGGAACCGTAATCAAACGACCTTCATCCATAATAGGATCATCATCAGCCGCAATGAGTAGTTGACTTTTTTGCGTTATTTTTATTTAATATGTAAACGTGATTTAACTAGTTTAGTGTAGTTTAGTGATTAAAGGGTAGGGAGATACATAGAAACTAAATAGCTCCACAAACCGGAGTCCGTACCTTCTTTAAATCTTATCATGCGGGAAATTCTGGATATGGAATGAGATCCCGGTATTAGCATATAGTTAGAGGAAACAAAAGTTGGAAATCCTTCTGAAAAGAAAGAAAGAAGGTTGGTGAAGGAAAGTCTTTTATGGAGGGTCATTTCAGGACACAAATAATACATAGCTTTCTTTATTGGAACGTATCGCTCTTGAATGTTGATGTGTTGACAAACGGGTGATGCATGAATCTTGTGGCGATTGATGGTTACAGTATTGGCTCCATGCCTTAGCAAAATTCCAGCTGAAATTTGGAGGAATTGTCTCCTTCCTCTTGAGTTGCAGAGAATGGTACCATGCATATAGCCCTATCACGCAACAACTTGCATGCATTACCATTATGCCATCCATCATACTCATTAATTGCTTAGAAGAAACAAGAAAAAAGAAAAAGAAATTGTATGAATTCAGACTACTGGTACTCACGTTGAGTTAGTTGCGGCTTCTCTTTCCCAGACCTATCAACTTCACTACTTGTACCCAATTGAAAGACCGACCCGAGAGTTGGAGCCCAAATCTCAGGAAAAGTAAGTCGAAAAGGGTGTGAAAGAAATAAGGCTTTTCACGCATCAAATCCGAATCCATATGGGCATAGCTGAGGCCCAAGGCAAGCTCTACGGCACTGCTTCTGTTCTTTTGCCATCTTCCGAGTTTCCAAGCCTATAGACGGACGCATCGTTGTCCAATCCATGTCCATCACGAGAGGACACGAGACTGGGTTTCAATACTTTGATAATTGGGCATATGTTTCTAACTGTTGTCAGTGCGCGAGGGCGACCAAAGTTTCAGGAGAGAGAAAAATCGTCCAATTCCAATGTGACAACAATGCGATATTGAATGAACGTTGTCTTCAATGAGTAAACACAACATTTAATAGCTTCTGCCACTACTACTCTACTTCCTCTGAAGCACTGATGAGTATTAAAGTACCGAACTTTCCAATTTTAACTCTCTCTCTTCTTCCAAGCTACTTACTTCCTAAAACATCAAAAAAATGACTTATTTTTCCTTTTTCTTTACCACTCCAGGGATCTACAAGACTTTGGATTGAGAGAGAAAAAAATTAAACATGTAGAAGCGTCCCACAAAACTAAACATCATATTTCTCCTGCCAGCTACTTTGCTCAACTGTCCTGCTCCACAACCACAGTGCAGGCTTAGATTTCAGTTTGTTAGCACAATGGGACAATTTCAGCAGCTTAGCTCCTACGGACTCTCTTGCCATTTGCTGCCAAAAGCAAGTGACGTTCCGGAGGGCTCTAAAGTCTAAACTCTCTCTGTGTCGTTTTTTCGCAGGCTTCCACGTAATTACAGACTACTTAATTACCTATCACATCTCTTCATCTTATCCTAAAAGTCTTTTAGGGTTAGGACAATTCTTTCCCACTCCCTCTCAAACTACTTCTTTTAAACTATTCAACAATTAAAATCTTATGAATTTACAAATTTATTTTGACTGTTTATATGAGATCAATTATAAATAAGATGGATAGGACGCTGAGAGGCACATGAAAACAGAAACAGAGGAATTAGTTAAGGATAAAAAGGGCACAATGTAATACACGGAAACGAGAATAGTCACTCTGTGCCTTGCATATGCCCAGCTCAACTCAGGGCTAATTTGTGATTTTCTTAACTATCAAATGGATAAACAAATAACAACATCAATGCAGTAAACGCAAGATTTGAGTAAAAACTAAATTAAATTACCATTTATTTGGTGTACAAATCCTCCTCGTTGATTTCAATGCAGATTTTACCCCAAAGTTTCGGTTCAATAAGTTTCGTATCAATAAATATATGGTTGACCGAAACTTTTGTAGTTTCGTTTATCCCATCCGAAGATTGTTGTATATTCCACTTCTGCCCTCGTAACGCACTCCCTCTCAATTTTTGAATTTGCATTGGGAGGGCCACCCCCACCGCAAGGCCCACGTACCAGACAAACGAATAAAACCGTTAGTGGCACTCTCGATAATTTTATCCAACCACAAGGGCAACTCAGCTACGCGCCGAAATTTCAGACGCTTCCACAGTTTCTCGCCGCCCGATGCTTAGTATCATGCCCTCCACAGTAGACCCCTTGTCCTTCTACAAGCAACATCCCAATAGTCCATTTTATTGGACCTTTTTACCCCTCTTAACCATGCCATATTACATGTTTCAACTCGAAAATCCTGCCACCGAATCACCAGGGGCAAAAGCGTCCTGTAAGTTCAAATTCGCCGATCGTTAGAAAGGCCAACGCTATAAATAACCCCATAAAAGGAAATTTGAACCCACCAAATCCCCGGCTGTGTATGCTTGTACCTGACCTGTAAATCGTTGTATCCTTTTTATTTATTTTAAAATAAATATCATGAAAACTAAAAACAAATACCAACTTTTTATTTCCTCGGATGCTACAGTACTGTAGACTGTAGTAGGAGCACTAGTACTGAGCTAAGTAAGCTCTCCGCGAAATCGACGCCGTCGATTCTAGAGAGAGAAAGTTCAAGTTTTCAGAAGGAGTGAGAGTGTGTGTGTGAGATGGAAGACGAGGACATGGAGGTGGAGTTAGTGTTCGAGGCGCGTGAAATCGATCCTGATTGCGAGTTCGATGCTGCAATGTTCTTCGATTTCACTCACGAGGAGTCACTTGCGGATGCGCGTGAGGCGGAGCGTTGGTTCGAGTCTGCTCTGAGCTATCCTCCGTCTCGTGAGTTCTTAAAAATCCCTAACTTTTTAGCTTAAACCTGTTTTCCATTTTTTCACTTGAAATATTAAGAGTGTCGAGTTGTTTTGTTGTTGTGTATCAGCTTTTGTAGCAAAGTTGTTATTGAGAGAGGAGAGCATCTTCGAAGGCATTAATCACTCTACAAACGATGAAGTGGTTGAAGATCAGGAAGCTGTGATTGATGTTGAATGTGGTGGTGGTCAGGGCCCAGAAGTTTCCATATTAGAGATGGACATTGGAGGTAATAATTAGGGGTGTTTGGCTAATGAATATTTAACCTTTGATTTTGTTATAATACCTATTTTCGTCCTTTGACTATTATAGTGTCTTACCAGGAGTAAAAATAAATCCCACTTCATGTGAAAAATATTGCACTATTATCTGTTTCAGTATGAAAGGAAAGAGTGTAATGATTGGAGGGGAAGTTTGGGACATAAAGTTCAGAGCTTACGTAAAACATTATGTTCTCTCACCTTGACCATTGATTATATAACCAGTTTGAACTTCCGAATTCTGATATTATTATACCTCGTGAATATTTTCTTGACCTTAAACAAACTTGTCGGGCCTAAGGAAGAAATCTTCTTAATTAGTTGGCAATCCAAGATCAAATATTTTGAGGTATGGTTACAAGTAGGAATTCAGAACTAATATGATCATTTTTACCTAGACCATGTAGCAAACTACAGTGTGCTTTACTTTGAAGTGTCATATGTTCATTTCAGAATGTGAGGAATATGTGGAGGAGTCTCTGCAAACTTACATCGTGCTACTCCAAATTAAAATTGATTCTAATTTGAGAATTTGCATTGGATAATTTATACTGTAACAACCATTGTGAATAAGTTGTCTCAGCAGAATTGTTGATACAATAATTATTGAAATAATTATTATGTGTTTCTATGCATCAGCTGTTTATGTAAGCTGACATCTATTATATAATAATCATGTGTGCTGCCCAGAATGTTATCATGCTTGTTGTTGTTAAGTTTGGTTGCTTCTTATATTGCCTCTTGTCTTGCCTGTAGGTTACAATCTCAGATCTAAGTTTAAACCTAAAGCAAAGGTGAAGTCAAGTGCCAAGCCAAATTTTCCTAGGAGTTCAACTTTGATGAAACCTACTGCTAGCATATTGGCCAAGCAATATCGAGCTCCTCAAGTTGCTCTTTCCAGGTGATTTCTGAACTGATTTTGTTTTATTTTATTGTGTCATAACATGAAAATACTTGGTTGCACATAATATTCTGAAAAAGCGACATCAGCTCCTCAAACTGAAAATGGCAGTACCCAACTTGTTAAATTGTTTTCTATTTTGCTTGGGCATGTTTAATATTATGCTCTGTACTGTTGCACTTCATGCATTTTATCTTATGTTATTGTATGTATCTGCCATTCGGATTTGTTTTCTGTTCATACATCAAACATTAAGACAGGCAGTTGATTCAGCAGTATTTCGAGAAGATATATTTGGTTGAAATCTATAGTGTTTTTGTGTTGACTGTTTCTTACTATTATGTTGCCTGATTATCAGATTTCAGATGTTATTTGCTCAAAAGGACAGAAGCTTGGGTCTTTCTTCTTTGGTTGAAAGTCATGCTGCTAAGAGGCAGAAGCTAGAGGGCGGTCTGTTATGTAAGGTATTCACATTTTGGTCATCCATGTACTGGTTATTTTTGGGTAGTCTTTCGTTGAAGGTTAGCTGTGCGGGTGAATGATGATTTGTAAATGAATACCTAAGGAGTAGTCCTTTCATGGGATTAGTATTATCTTTGTAATGCCTACGAGTGAACAATTTTCTAAATGATAAATGTTACTGCAAGTTTTCTCGTGTGTGTTTTAGTGTTTTGCAAACATTGTTTGCAAAATAAGTAGGGTTGATGAGTTAACTTAGTTCATTAAATGGTGGTGAATTGCATTATTCCTGCCAACTGCCAATCGGGCAGTTAGTAGTTCTCATAACTGAACTTGTTCAAACTTCCTTTTGTGATTTATTTATCAGGTCGGTGATATAAAACAGCAAACTGATTTCTTCCACAAGGCACCCAACAAGGTATCCCTGATATTTAAGTTGCTTGAATTTATTCTATCATGGCTTTTATTTCTTTCACCTACTTGATATTTAGAATATAATGCATGTAGGAGAGCTAGACAAATTATTGCTCAACCCCAGCAGAATTACCACTTCCCTTGAGCTTGGAAGCTTAGAGCTTCAAAATTTTATCATAATTAATAGTTCCTAATGTTATCACAAACCACTTCAACGACTTGTAGAAAATGGGAAAGCTAGAAACTCTCGTAATTATAATATTAGGGGTGCAGGGAAACATAAATTTTGCCAAAATGGAAGTTTCACATTTTGAGGAGTGTTTTATTCTTGGGAAATCTTTACAGGCGAAAGGGCGAGGGGTTGAGCAAATTGATTATTGCATTTCAATTTTCTTTCCGTTTCTTTGTCGTGAGTAGGTTTAACAGTTAGAACAAGCTTTAATCAGAATTTTTATGTGATATTGCAGGATGGTAATTTTGAAAAAGCTACTTCTTTTGCAAAACTAAGGCTTACTATTCCAAGGGAGCCAGAACTTGAAACAGCACAAAGGGCGCAAAGGATGAGGTTTGGTGGTTAATGAATCAACAACTGTCTGTTATAATATCTTGCAGGATTTAACTTCTTAATAATCCAGGCCTACGAGTAATGCAATCCAAGATCAAGTGACAGTTAGGGCTCAAAATTTCAAAGCACGCCCACTGAACAGAAAAGTTGGTATCTGAAAATTACTGCAGGAGATCTATGTTGCAATTGGGTCAATTGCATACCCTAACGTATCTGTTATTGATTTGCAGATCTTGAAAGCTCCTTCATTGTCTCTTCCAAAGAAAAGCACTCCAAAGTTGCCAGAATTTCAAGTTAGTGTGCGAAAACTTCTATAAAGTTGCCTTGATGCATATTTCTAATTTGTGTCTGCTTATGGTATTTCTGTTTGGGGGTTTATTTATGTTTTGATAAAACCTTAAACTGTTTCCAGGAACAAGTCTCTTGTCTTTGATTTTGTATCTGACATTAGGCTATGTTGATCAGGAATTTCACCTGAAGACCTTGGAGAGGGCTATGCAGCATAGCTCTGGAGTTTCATCTTCCTCAATCCAGCTGAATGATTCCTACAAGGTTGCTTAAAATCGGAGATGATCAGTCTTTTAAAATTTTTTTTTTTTTGCTGTTTACTCAACAATTTATTATCAGACCATCTGTAAATTTGAAATGGGTACATTGAATCTTGCATACTTCAGGGGTTGGATAAACATGGTATCGTAGCTGTTGCAGCAAATGGAAAGAGAGATTCTAGAAGGTAGTCTCTATATCAAGCTTTGAACAAGTAATTGAAAATGTTGATTCCATGTATAATATGCTTAACAGCATTTACCTAAAACTTTCAAGAGTCCCAACTATCAAATCAAGCACAATGGATGCACCCAAGCAGGATGCATTTAGTACAACACATCTATTTAGAGCTCGTCCCCTAAATAAAAAGGTAATGTAAAAATTATGTTTTACATTTGATGTTTGCTCAATTATGGAATTAAATATTTCTCTTAACATATGAATTCAGATACTTTCAAGTAAAGGAGATCTTGGTGTTTTCCGAAATAGCAAGCGGGAGCCTACGGTGCCAGTGGTATTCTTTTGGTTCTGCTTGTTGCTATGTGTTCCCCAAAAGATTTGAATTGTCTGGAACAACATAAGTGTTGGTTTTTGCAGGAAGTTAAATTACGTACAGATAAAAAAGATCAGCACAATCCACCTGTAGAACTTTTCAACAAGGTAATGCTGGACAGATGTTTTACCTCTATGCTCACAAGTTCAGACTGTAAAATGCATCTTGCATGGTGCTGTCGTGTGAGGTGACATGATGCTCTTTAGCCCCTTAAATATAATTCCCTAAGACTCTTGTTTCTCTCGTTGATGAATGCTAGCTCTCCCTGACTTCGGAGGTCCAGCCCAATGGTGGATCTCAGTTGCAATTGCCTCGCCCAAGTTGCATTTCCTTAAAGGTTCTCTTTGTTCCTTCTAAGTCTTTCCTTAATAGAAACAAAATATATTGTTGATCACAATTTCTGTTCTGCTTATCGGGTTTATAATTTTTCATTGATCTAAGGGCTCAAAAGAAAATATATTGAATACTTTGCAAACAGACAACAAGGTAAGCACAGGAACTTTCAGGGAGCATCATTGCTCTCGCTCTAAATTTGTTTGCTTTCTTGGTCAACCTCTCTTATCTTAAGAATCGGGAGTCTTTTCTTCCACTTGCTGCCAAAAAGTTAGATTCTAATTTCTTCTCTTAGGTAACGCAGCTAGGGAAAGAAAGGCCTTCTATGTTTAGTGGAAAGCAGATTCAATGTGGGAGCAATGGCGCCATCAATGAAGTTGGAAACCAATTCAGCATGAGGTATGCTCCAAGGAGCTTTATCGATGTGTTTTCCTTTTTGGTGCATTATGTTTAGTGGTCATATCTATTGAAATTTTTATAGAAGCTTGGGCATCCGATGAGAGTTGAAGTTCCAAAAGGGATTTCTGCATCACATGAGGATGAGGTTTCAGATGTCGAATAGAGTTCAGTGGATAGATAAACATCTCAAAATACTGGATAGAGATCAACCTCTTTTGTTGTTTACAGAAAATGAAGCCAACTCTTGAGCAATGGAGCTCACAAATTTATGTAAAAGCTAATTTCCTGTACTTAGTCCAATAAAATAGGTTATACGGCCAGCGTTGTACAGCCATACCATGTTCACCTTTTTTGTAGAATGAAATAACAAATTTGATGTTAACAGTGAAAGATACAGTGACAATTTGGTCCAAGATCTTTGATGAGGAGGATAAAAAGGATTTTATTCTTCAGATATTTGTTGTTTGCGGAAATGATAATGGAGCAAACACATTATTTATGTAAATCTGATTTCTGTCCTTAATACGTTATTTAGGTCTCATGTCCCTATTCAAACCATGTTCAAGCGTTTGTTAGAGTGAAGATAGAAAAATAAAATGGATAATTTCGTCCAGGATATTTGATGAACCAAAGGATTGAATTTTTATGAACCACTGCCGCTGGGAGTGGGAGTGCAAAAAGATTATAATTAGGAAGACTTAAGAATAATTAGAGGGAGGTGATAAAAAATGATATGACTGTTAGAATTTATTAAAAACTTTAGGAGGTGATTGGTTCGAAGGGGAGAATGGTAATAGGAATGAAAATGAATATAGTGAAAAATGAGAATGAATATTATTATTATAATTATGATGGTTGGTTAAGAGGAAGGAATGCTTACCCATTACCATTGACACTGGTTAGATTGTAAAAAATATTGAAAATAAAAATTTATCACATTTTAATTAATTATATTGTAATTAATTAATTACAATATATTGATTAATTAAAATATTGTAATTAATATTTTAATTAATAAATGAATTACAATATTTTAATTAATGAATGAACTATATTTTAATTAATTATATTGTAATTAATTAATTAATTAATTGTAATTATATTTTAATTAATTATATTAATATTTTAATTAATTAAATTGTAATTAATGAATGAATTATAATATAATATAATTAATTAATTATATTTTAATTAATTAATTATAATATAATAATTAATTACAATATTTTAATTAATGAATGAATTATATTTTGACTAATTAAAAATATTTTCTAAAAAAGAATCACTATTAAGGAATGAGTTTCATTCCTCAACTAAATAGAGGGTATAGAGGATTCCTCAAAAGTGAGATATCAAATTATTGCCCCTATAATGATAATCAACAAGTAACCACTCACTTTTCATTTCTTACCCATTGACTTCTTCCCAAATCCGTCAACCAAGCATCCCCTGACTCTTAATAGGAAATTTTGACGAAATAGCATACGGGTAAATAATCTTTCTTTGAGAGATTATGGCCCTGTTTGGCAATCAGTTGATTGCATTAGCTGTTATCAGCTGTTAGCTGATAGCTGATTATATCAGCCGATTTGACCAGCTGATTATATTAGTTGTTTGTCATTTGATGTTTAGTAAAATTATCTGTTTGGTATTAGCTGTTTATGTGTAAAATGATTTATGAGGACATGACTTTAAAAAAAATTATAAGGGTATGAATATTATATATCTTAGTATTTTGTTGAATATTCTTATAGGAATTTAGATTTTAGAT
>JAOTBA010000204.1:27670837-27680853 GCA_025629845.1 Erythroxylum squamatum | reverse complement strand
CGCTAAAGGCGATTGCCTTTAGGGCACAAACTGACAGTACTATACATGCATAAGTCGAGTTGTATCCTCATACAAGTGGACTTATGAGTACTGTGCAGGTGTAAGTCGAGTTGCATAAGCGCACAAGTCGACTTGCACTTACAGTATAAGCTAACCATGTAACTCTTTGTGATTGTATATCTTCGTGACAACAAGTTGTAAAGTTTAAAGGTTGGACATAATCACTGTATACGGGTGTGTAAGTGATCGTGTATGTTATAAACCTTATCCTTTTGAAGACTTAAAGATAAGCTTAAAGGCTCGTAAGTCTGAAGTTGAAGGCTGAGAAATCTGTGTGAGAGTATCTCAACAATTTTCAGGAAATCATCAACAAGTTGACCAATATGAAGATTATCCTTGATGATGAATTACAAGAATTGTTCTTATTGAGTTATTTATCTGATAGTTGGAAAACTTTAGTTGTGACTATTAGCAACTCTACTATGGATAATGTGCTTTCTTTGGATGTGATTAGAGTGATCATGTTCAATAAAGATAATAGGAGGAAGGAGATCAGTGTCAACAATATATAAGCTCATATGGTAGAAAAAGGAAGAAGTAAGAATATAGGTCCCAAAGGCAAGTTGAAGAATAAGTCAAAGTTGAAAGATGGCAAGGAGATTAGAATGTGTTACTACTGCACAAATGGTCACCTAAAGAAGTTCTGCTACAAGTGAAATAGAGATCAAAAGAAGCAAGACAATTAAAAGAATGAAGACGATAAAAGAAATGCAGCAATGACATCAAGTACAGATGATGAAGCATCATTGATTTGTGTGACTAGTGAGTATCTCCACATTAGTCATTCAAATTCAGATTGGTTTACTGATACAGGGGAATCTTATTATTGTGTTACAAGGAGAGAATATTTCGCCAACTATAGGTGTGGTATTTTAGAAGCATGAAGATGGGTAATTAGAGCTTAGCATCATCAGTTTGGGGGACATCCAACTTTAAATTGACGTTGGGTGCACATTGACATTGAAAGGTGTATAACATATTCCAGACTTGTAGCTCAATTTATTGTCTACGAATGTTCTTGACCAAGAGGGATACACGTTTGAAAATGACAAGTGGAAGCTATCTAGAGGAGCATCAATGGTTGCTCATCATGGGTTGTGTTGCACTTTGTACAATACGCACTTAAAGGTATGTGCTAGAGAATTGTATGTCATTTAAGAAAATAATTTATCAAATTTATGGCATTGGAGATTAGGACACGTCAGTGAGAAGGGGTTCAAGTTGTTGGTTGGAAGATCACTTATTCTTATGAAGACTACAATTTTTCTCAACCTTGTGATCATTACATGGCTAGAAAGCAACATCAAGTTTCTTTCCATAAGAAGTCTACAAGGAGAAAGTTGAAGTTGGAGCTGGTGTATTCTAACATTTATGTTCCTATAAAGGTGAAGTCCTTAGGTGATAACAAATATTTTTTTACATTTATCAATGATGCTACATGTAAGATTTAGGTCTTTATGCTGAAAATAAAAATTCAAGTGTTAGAGATTTTTCGGAGATTTCATGCCATAGTGGAAAGGGAGACGGAGAGGAAGCTGAAGTGTATCTGGATCGATAATGGAGGCAAGCATACCTCCAATGAGTTTGAAGAGAACTGTGCAAGACATAGAATAAGGTATAAGAAGACAAAACCTCATACCCGAAAGCATAGTGGTATTATTGAGAGGATGAATAAAACCATTATAGAGAAGGTTTGATGTATACTATAAATGTCTACTATACTAAAGTTCTTCTAGGGTGAGGCGATCAAAAACATAGAATATATGATCAATAGAACTCCTTTAGTCCCTTTAGATCTTGACATTCCTAAAAGATTGTAGAAAAGGAAGGATCTAACTTACTCGTATCTAATCGTGTTTAAATATAGGGCTTTTAAGCACAAGCCAAAGGAGCAGAGATCAAAGGTGGATTAGAAGACTAATCCTTATGTAGTCGTTGGATATGGTGATGAGGAGTTTGGCTATAGGCTCTATAACTAGAAAAAGTGGAAGGTTGTTAGAAGCAGGGACTTAATCTTCTATAAACGTGAGATGGGTGGAAATCTCATCAATAATATAAGATTACAACCAACTGGTCTTTTGAAAATGAAGATACGACTCATGTTCCTACTTCCTTTTACTAGCCTACGAGTGAAGAAGGAAAACTCGAGCTTATACGAGATGATAACAATCAGAGACAACCTAAGGGTATTGATTCACATGAGTCACATCATGTGGATGATGAAAAAGGGGTCAATGAGCATTATTAGCAAGGGAGTAACCTACTCAAATATTGGAAGATATCTAACTTTAAAGGCCAATAAGAGAGAAGAAGTCTTCAAGAAAAGACCCTAGTTTAGAATATCTCCTAGTCACTGTTGATGGGGAATCAGAGAGTTTCCAAGAAGTGCATTTGCTCAAAGATAAAGATTCTTGGCTTAAGGCAATGTAAAAGTAGATGGACTCATTGAAGAAGAATGAGAACTATTAATTAGTAAAGGTTACCAAAATTAAGAAAGCTTTAAAGAATATATGGGTGTTTAAGATCAAGAAAAATGATGATAAGCTACTGAAGGATAAGGTGAAGCTGGTGGTAAAGGGTTATAATCAAACTAAGGGTATCAATTTCAACAAGATTTTTTCACCTGTGGTTAGGATGATGTTGATAAACACTGCATTGGGCTTAGTTTCTAGTTTGGATCTTGAGCTCGAGAAGCATGATATAAAGACTACTTTCTTACATGGAGATTTGGATTAGGAGACATTCATGGAGCAACCAGAACGGATCAAAGTAAAAGAAAAAGAGGAATTAGTATACAAGTTGAAGAAAAGTCTTTATGAGCTCAAATAGGAACCAAGTTGTTCAAACAAGAGGTTCAATTTTTTTATGAAAAGCAATGGTGACAAACTAATTTTAATTTATCCTTGGGTCTATTTTAGAAAATTCTTTGGGGTAGCTTTATCATCCTTTTTTTGTATGTGGATGATAGGTTGATAGTTGGACAAGATACTGGCATAGTTTGTAAGTTAAAAGGGACTTATTCCAAGTCTTTTGACATGAAAGATTTAGGTTATGCAAAACAAATTTTAGACATAGAGATTACTCATGATAGAAAGGCAGGAAACGTGTGGTTGTCACAAGAGAAATATATTGAATAGATGCTTAAGAGGTTCAATATGAAGAATGTCAAACCAGTAAGTACACTTTTAGATTCTCATTTTAAGTTGAGCAAGAGAACTTGTCCTGCCACAAAAAAGGAGTTAGAGTATAAGTCCTCTATTTCGTAGTCTTTTGATATTGTATGACATGATTTGTACTAGACCAAACATTGCACATGTTTTTAGATTGGTGAGTAGATTTTAATCCAATTTGATAAAGGTACAACAGGAAGCAATGAAGTGGGTCTTTAAGTACTTACAGGGCACTTCGAAATTGTGTTTGAGTTTTAGAGGTGGTGAACCAATTCTAGAAGAGCACATAGATGTAGACATGGCTGGTGATATCAATAACTGAAAGTCAACCTTAAGATATTTGTTCAAATTTGCAGGGGAGCCATTTTTTGGCAATTCAAGTTACAAAAGTGTATAACTTTATCTACTACTAAGGCGAAATATGCTCCATTCGTGAGAGTTAGCAATGAGATGCTTTAGTTGAAGTGATTTCTCCAATAATTGAACATGGAACAAGATGAGTACATGGTGTTTTATAATAGGTAAAGTGTTATAGATTTGAGTAAAATTTCCATTTATCATTCTTACACTAAAAACATTTATGTGAGGCATCATTGGTTACAATCTATAATTGAAGAGCAACTAATGAAGTTGAAGAAGATTTACACAGATAAGAATGGCATTGATATGTTGATGAAGGTGGTTCCCAAAAGTAAGCTTAAGCTTTGTTGTAAGCTCACGTAGATAACGTTTAAGTTACTTATGGGGTGGTAGATTTCTCCTCCAAAATGGGTTGTAAAGGAGATTATTGTGTATCCAACCCCATTTTATGGATGTTTAATTGAATAATTCCTCTAAATATGAACTCCAGAGTTCATAGCTGTCTCATTGGATCAAAAGGAAAAAAAATTCAAACAAATTTAAGGCAGAAACTGAAGATTGGAAGTTGTTTCTAAAGAACATGCTTGTGTTTAGGAGTCACATGCCCATATTAATGGTGAACACAGTCTTGTGAATAACCTGTAAACTCCTGTAAATGTATATAACTGTGTTTCTTCGCGATGTCGAGTTTTAAAGCTTAAAGGTCAAGCATGGTCACTATACATGACCATATAAGTGACCTTTTATGTTATAAGCCTTATCTTTTAAAATATTTAAAGATAAGTTGGAAGAGATAGAAGTTGTATGAGACAAAAACACTTAACATAAAATAATTTTAGGGTTCAAATAGCTTTGATAAACTGCAGATTTATTAGAATTTGATATCTACAATTAGTTGGGAGTAGTTTTAGCATAAATATGTCAATTTCTACTTAATCCTGATGCATGAGAGCCTTAGTTTTTAAAGAGTAGAGGGCTTTAGAGAGATTAAAAGAGAGGTTCTGTTGTAGTTATCTAGTGAGGGAGTGATTAGCTCGAAATCTTAATCACTTGTATCTCGTTATTTTGATTTAGTGGATTTATTGTCACTTTGTCTCATAGTTTTTACCTTTACATTATAAGATTTTCCACGTTAAGATCATGTGTTTGTTATCTTTCAGTCATCTTTGTTATTTAAGTAGTTTGTTATTAGCTGAACAATTTCAAAATCTTATGAGTATTATTGCTTGACGCTCCCCCAACACAAAATACAAAAAAATCAATATGAACCAATGCAAATATAAGGATAATAAGTTTAAAAGAATTTTAATTTTCTTCATCTTTCTTTATTTATATACGTATATACATACATATACATATATAATTAATTAATTAATTTTGTAAAAAACAATTAGTTTTTATATGAGAAAAAATTAGGCGTGGTTAGGTCGGCCATGATAGGCCCAGGCCCAAGTGTCGACGGCCCATTCGTAGGTGATAACCTCCCATACATACGTAAAGACCTAAACCTAGCAGCTATTCCATATATAAGGTACTATTTCGCCAGAATACAGGTACGAGATTAGAACCCTGATTTTCTCTGCTTTTTGCTACAAAAACCCTCTCAAAAAGACTAACTTGAGCGTCGGAGGGGCCTGCCGGCTATCAACCCCCGGCGTGCCTTCTGTTGTTTTGCAGGTATTCAACAGCCAAAGTCACACAGAATCATGGATTCAAACAGCAACGTCCAGCCCCATCAAGTTCAGGCAGAACCAACCGTCATTTTCTATTTCTTGTCAAATGGTTATTTTAGTTACCAAAGATTGCTGTCTTTAGCTCTTTTGTTATTTCTGTTTTTCGAGTGTGAATCTAGAGGAAGCCAAAGTGGTTGGTTTTCAAGTGCTTGAAGCATCTATCCTAACTCCAAGTCTTTTAATGTGAGCTTTGTCTGTTTAATGGATATTAGAAGTGGTTCGTTTCATATAAATTTTACGCTACTCCTAAAGTGTACGAATATGATCACAGCCTTTCAGAAAAAAATAGAACCTATACAGAAACAGCTCCAAGAAAATGAATCTTTACGATTCAACATTGTTGGTGCTTTGTTTCTATAAATAACTAAGCAACCACCCTGCAAGTTCAGTCAATTCCAACAATCTTTTGCTTACATCCATCTGAGAACATCAAAATCTATAGTGAAGTTCTACTTTGCAGAAGTGATCATAGTCTCTTCAAAGACCTTGGCAATGATCATCGTTGTCATTTTTGCAGTTCTTGTTCCATCAGTTTTTGCAAAAGAGTTCGTGGTTGGTGACGAAACTGGTTGGACAACCAACTATGACTATCAGAACTGGACTAAGGGAAAGGAATTCCATGTTGGAGACAGTCTAAGTATGTCCATTCTCTATAACTTTAAATTATGTTTTTTTATACTTTTTTTGGAACATTGGTCTCTGCTAAGACCATGACAATCATACTGATTCAATTGTCTTAAAAAAGATAATCCTTAGTGCTAGTTATGATATGGGAATTTATAATCATATATATATACACACACACGTTAAAATCTTATGAACTTGGTTGCAGTTTTTCAGTATCAGCCAGGAACACACAGTGTACTAAGAGTGAATTTAACTGAGTTCCACCGGTGCTTTTTTCCCGCTGACAAGAAGGCGTTGACTTCGGGGAACGATGTATTTAACTTAAACAGTCCGGGGAACAAATATTACATTTGTACCGTGGGCAATCATTGCTCGTCTTTTTACCAGAAACTTAACATCACAGTGTTGCCTGCTGTCGGGTCTCCAAAATGTGCGCCTCCTCCTAATAACACAAACTCAACTACAAGGAGTGTTGCTCCTTGCCACCGTGGCTGGCTCGTAGCAATGGTTGGGCTTCTTGGGATGGCCATGGTTTAATTAAATTACCGTCCAAAAACTCTAAAGCAGAAAATAATGCACAGTTGTGGCTTGCAAGAGATCGCAACACACTCAAATAAACGCCGCCATATATAATCCTCAAAATTATTGCATTAAGGGGACAAAAAGAAAAAGGAAGTTGGAAAGAGGGAGAATAAGAAAAAGGAAATGGATGATTTTGTTAGAAAATGTAAGGTATAAGCTAAAATATGTAGGAAATAACGGTGGATGAGACTAACTCTCATAAATAGTCCTTTTATGGAAATAAGGTTTTGTTGTGGCCATTGATCCACATGGTCAATGGCTTCGTAATGTCAAGATTTCAAGTTTTGATGGAATATTAGGACCTGTTCATGCTTGGGAAAGTTTACCTTTTCTTTTCTATTTTGGATCATTTATCTGTTTTCCTATTTCCAAATTTTTGCTTCTTGGACAAGATTAATAAAAGAAAGAACTATCTTTTGTTTTAGTGTTAACGTAAAAGCATTTTCATTTAGTGATATAAGAATGCGGTGCAATTAATACAACCTAGTAAAACCTTATTTGGATCAAAGTGGAAAGTGCTATGATTAAGTTGGGTTTAATATGTTTTAAATTATGAGTGAAAATTTAATACATTAATTTTACATGAAATACAGTCTCTCTCCTGAAATAAATGAACAAGAAATATTTTAAACTCAAACAAAAGGAAAATGCAATTTTTTTGCTTAAAATTCTAAAATTCTGTTTTCCTAAAAAATTGTACGTCTAGCATAAGATTTGAATACTTATATTAACACTTAATTAGAGTAAGCTCAACATTTAATCATAGGCTTAAAACCTAGTTTAATTAACTCTTAATTAAATTGTTCCGGTATTATTATTCTAAATTTAATTCGGTCCTTTTTTCTTTCTTATTTCTGGTAACCTCTATTTATTTTTCTTACCTTGCTTGATAACCTTCCTAGAAGCCAAGTGGGAAATCTAATTGGACTTATATAATTCAAGCTCCAATAAGCCCGAAATTAATTTAATCTTATTATAATTAATTCCAACTTTTTAACCAAATGTCATTCCACTAAAGACAATTAGCTGAAATCTTGAATTACTAAATATTATAAGAACACATGTTTCAAATTAGATGTCCAATTGCAAACTCTATTATGAACGTTATTATAGTCATCCGCACAATAAAGGATAAAATTACCATTTTGCCCTTAATTGGTTTTTCCTTCTAGATTTTCCGCTTGACTCGATATGGTGATTAATACACAAGATCTCATCTTGGTGTTAAGACTTGATGGGTAGCTAGTCCATCAAACTACTAATGTCAGTTTAATCACCAATCTCCGTAAAACATTTAGAAGTGATGATATCACCATAAATTCTTTATTTGAGTGAATGTCCCCTGATACATGTTTCAATTAATAATTCTAACATGCAGACAATAGATTGATACTCTATAAAAATCCATTCCGATCATATCAAGAATTATAATGAAACATATATGATTTCACCACTCGTCAAGATTATGGTTCAGAATAAAAGAATGCTAAAGTGTATGTTTTAAGATTAAAGTAATGACCTACTTTATTCTTTAAAAACATATGTGATTCCGGATTCATTTAATAGTGCCATTATTGATAGTCAAATACTATCATGATATGAAACTCATCATCCCCTTGAAGTAAACTTCTTTGCTTACACGAAGATAAATTGCAACACCACAGTCTAAACTATAATCAAGCGACCAACTTGACTATTTAACTGTGAAATCAACTAATTTAGATTCTAATAATATGCATGTTTCCCATAAATCTCCATGTATATGTATATTACTTACAAAAGAATCGTAGTACCTTAGCCTAGTTATAAATGCCCATACAAATAAAACCAAACTCTTTTTTTTATTAATAATAATATTTTCATTACAAAAGTAACTGGAAGAAGATTAAGTTATATGTAAATATACTTTCTTTTCAGGGCACTATATTTACATAACCCCAACACCTCCTTCTTCACAACCTCTTGTATGTTCGGATTTAACCTTCTCTATCTCTCCCTCACAATTTTACATCCTTCTTCTAGGTTAATCCTATACATCACCACATTGGGGCTAATCTCCCTAATAGCACAAATTTGCCACCCTATGACTCTCATCCTCTTCCTAATGATCTCCACCACTTTCTCTTCTTGCACCTAAATCACATAAGCATTTAGAAAATTCAAAGTTACCAACAACACATGGAATAGTAAAACTCCCTAGATCTTGTAGTTTTAAAGAAATCGTGATTGAGATGATCAAACTATAATTCTCTGTCAAGGTTACCGTCTGATTGTCCTCCCAAGTGCGTTTATGTGTCAGTATGTCCTTAAGATTCTTCAGTTTCTCAAAAAACTTAGAAAACTGAGTGTCTACATGATGTTGTCTCACCTTTATGGATATGGAAGTTTAAGCTTGTAGGGTGGTGGTGGTACATAAGGTCTCTCTTCTTCTTTCTCTTCTTCTATCTCCTTGCCTTTCCCTTTTTCTTGGCTATCGTTTTGCGAACTTGGTTCCTCCATTTGCTTACCACTTTCAAGTGTAATAACCTTGAGATGTTCCTTTGGGTTGGCCTCAGTATTGCTTAGTAGGCTAGCTGTACTTCTAGAAGACAAAGCATTAGCAAGTTGACCTACTTGTACATCAAAGTTGTGGATGGATGAGGCATGGCTCTTCATAATTTGATCAAACTTTGCCTCCACCCTCTTTTGACTTTCCTCCTAGCTCGAAAACATCCTCTTTTGGTTCTCTTCTTGATTTGCCAATCTGGACCCTAAAACATCCATCAACTTGTCCATTTTGTTCTCCAAATATCCAAGGCGGTTTTGCTGAAATCTAGGAGGTCCTTACAGTCTTGCTTAGCCACTTGCATTGTTAGTACTCCAAGAAAACGAATTATAAGTATTAGAGTAGTATTCCAAGAAAACGAATTATAAGTATTATAGTACAGATTGTTACCTCGCTATGGTTGGCCCAAGTAATTTACCTGTTCAGTGCTACTAGTTCCCAATAAATTTTTTTTGCTATGCAATGGTTTTCCTTCCCACATAACTCACACTGTGATTGCATAGATTTGGATGTAGACGAAGATGCTCCTTGCATGTTGCTCAACTGCTTGGTGAGGGCTATGATCTGTGCCTGTAAAGCTGTAATGGAGTCAATTGGGATAATACCTTTTTGTTCCTTTTTCCCCTGCCTACTCCTCTCATTTGACCACATACAACTGTTGCTCGCTAATTCTTCTAAAAGGTCATGAGCAGCATCTATAGTTTTTCTCATCAAAGATCCTCCCGCAACTTGATTCCATATTCATTTAATAGTGCCATTATCGATAGTCAACTACTATCATAATATGAAATTCATCATTCCCTTAAAGTAAACTCCTTTACTTATATGGAGATAAATTGCAACATTACAGTCTAAACCATAGTCAAGCGACCAACTTGATTATTCAACTGTGAATCAATTAATTTAGATTCTAATAATATACATGTTTCCCATACATCT
>JAOTBA010000204.1:27565829-27604735 GCA_025629845.1 Erythroxylum squamatum | reverse complement strand
CAGATAACACGAACCGTCAGTAATGATCACGCCTAGAGCTCCATTTAAGTCTAGCCACCCGATCGATCGGTCTCGCTATTACACACGCCCGACCGACCTCGCCGTTATGCTCGATCGACTTGCCATATCGTTACAGCCGATCGGTCGTTTCTTCTACCAGTCCGCTGAGACGTCACGCCTGCTCGGTCGGCCGCATCACGTCATAATCAATTGATCGGGCCTAGCACGAGCTACCTACGAAGCACGCCGCTTCATACTTATATACTCCATCGACCCTTCCCTAGGCTCAGGCTCGAGGAGTAGGGGGCTTATGGTTAGGTCGGCTGTGCTAGGCCCAGGCCCATCTTCATACGTCCATGGCCCGTTCGGCCCATTAGGAGTTAGACTCCCATGCAAACACAAAGATCTACGTAAACCTAGCATCCGCGGCATATATAAGGTACTATTCTACCATGATTCAGGTACGAGATTACAACCCTACTTTTCTCTACTTTTAGCAGCCAAAACCTACACAAAGAAACTGACTTGAGCGTCGGAGGGGCCTCCCGGGAATTAACTCCCGGCTCGCCGTTATTTGTTTTGCAGGTATTCCACAGCCGAAGTCATACGGAATCATGGATCAAAACGACGACATCCAGCCTCAGCAAAATCTGGCTAAACCAGATACCAATTTTTTACCAGTAAGACTGGAACGAATGTACTAATCAATGCAGTACGATGTTCAGAATAATGCTTTCAAGTACTAAAAGCTTTTTGAAAAAGTACTAAAGAATGATATTCATGAAGTCTCTTATTATATAAGAAAAGGAAAGAAAAACAAATTTGGAGTCCAAATCTTACATTTCTAAAACAAACGGCTTGATGTTGGCCTCAGGTAATAAATAAATAATAGGGATGTCAAATATGTAGCGACCCAGTTTTAGTCCAAGTTGATCAGAGTGCGGGCGGGCCACAAGTTAAGGTTGGGCCGATCGGGTTATGAGTTGACCCATTCAAACTTGTGACTTAACCGTTATTTCAAAAACAAAACAACATCGTTTTTCAAGTTTTTCTTTTTAAAAAATTATGGTGGGCCGGGTCATCTGTCCGTGGCCAATCAGGCTATGATTTGAGTCACGGGCCGACCTATCTAGACCAAAAGAATCATAGGTCAACTTGGTCCGCAGTCGAGTCGGGTCGGATCACTCCATTTGCAAGTTTATAAATAAAATTATTAATTAACATGAAATAATGGGATAGACTTTCGTTTGATGGAAACAAAAACTCAATTGTTAACAAAAGCCGACTACCTTACATTAGCCAGGTTGGAACACCTTGTTCTCATTAGGGTGTTCCAATCCTATTTTACTTAATCTTGTCCACGCATTTGTGTGAACTCTACATAAATATGTTGATAAGATTTAATAGAACAAGATATGAACTGGTTAATCGAAACAGTAGATCTGACCTCGCATTAACCATGTAGACGAGTGTCATTATCATCGCTGAAAAAGATGTATAGGAGTGATTGGTACAAGAGATACCAAAAACAAAAACAACTTTTATTTAATAAATAAAGAGATCAACATAATAATTTATTTAATAAAAACAAAAATATGAAACCCCCTTATTGTTGTTATTTAAAAAATGTAATATCTTTACGTTAAAAAAGAGCAAGTTGATTTAATCCTTAAATTTCAACATGAAGATTGAAAAGTCTAATATTACGCAGTCTTATTTTTAATTAGTAGAGATATTATTTTTAACTTCAAGATATGAATTGAAAATTATAAAAATCATTTAATTTATCAAGAATTTAGAAAAAGGAAATTAAGATATTAATAAATGCAAGGACTCTGGTTACCAAATTAAACTAACGTGTTTTTAATTAGAATCAAAAGTTGTACTCCCATAGGATATTTGGACACACAACCTTATCTCAGTAGAGATGTCCTTAAAGCGAACAAATTTAAAATGTTGTCCTCCGAGGATAATGTTATGTTTTGTCCTTTAGCGTCATGTCATGTGAGAGATAGATTAGCTAGGTATTAGTTAGTAGTAGTAATAGTACTGCAGATGAGTGATAGAAGAGAGAAATCATCCCTTAAGAGTTAAGGGTTCATTCCGAGAGCCTGCTCGAGATAAAAAAAGAAAAACAAAAATTAAAAACAAAAATATTCGAAACACAAAAACAGAGAGAGAGAGAGAGAGAGAGAGTGGAGAAATCACATCTTCTTCCTCGCGTACTTAACCAACCCTATTATGTTGGATTGGAGTCCATGAGCAAGCTCGTGCTTCGAAGCTTCTGAACGAGGTCGTATTTGAAAGAGTAGTTATATTTACAAACATGGAGGAGAAGGTTCAACAGCAACTCATGGAGGTGGGATCCAAGCTCCTCGAGAACCTTCCCTCTTCCAAAGATGAGCTCCTTAAGCTCCTTGAGGTGTGCATTTGTTATGTTGAGTTTGCAACTTTTATCTTTCCTTTCTTGGGGTCTGGTTAGTTAATTCTGTTATTCTCTCTGTTTGCTTTCAAAGAGAGTGAATTTTGGTGTTTCCTTCTTTTTCTTCTTCTTGTTGTTTCTTTTGCTGTTGCTATGTGTTTGTGTGTGACAGAGAATTTCTTGCGGTGTTTGTTTCGGTCAAATTGAGTTAGCTTCGGGTTTAAGAAGATTCTTAGGGTTCTAAGGGAGCTTAAATATTAAGACTTTCTCAGGTTTAGTATGTGAATTTGCTTTCTTTAGACTAGAAAGTTTGTTTTCTGTAGTGTTTGTGGTCCTGGAGCGTTTTTTCTTTGGGAATCAGGTTCAATTAGGGTTTGTTGGCTTCCCTTTTGTTCTATGATGTATTGTTTCTGAATAATTCTTCTTTTTTACTTTACTTGAGTACAATGTAGATGTTGTTAATTCTTTGTTTATTTTATGTTCGTTGCATAGTGTGTCTCTGTTTATTTGTTTCGGTTGTATATATTGTAATTAGAGGCTAGGGTATATGTTCCTGAGGATTAAATTATTGACCTTTAGTGAACCAAGTGCATGCCAATAAACATTGAGCTCGGGTTTAAAACATTCTTAGGCTAGTTAAATAATGAATTTCCATCATTTGAAGGCTTTTGGTTCTCTCTGGCTTCAAGTAATAGAAAAAATGGCTCTGAACTCCAATTTTTGACTGATATTCTACTTTTAATTCTGAAGATCTTGTCCGTGATTTTACTCATTCATATTGATTTTCACTAGAGGCTCTTGTCTTTAATTTTCTTATGACGGTTGACCTTTCAGTTTATGGGCATGGCCTGCATGACAATGTAACAGTTTAGAGTTTAGGTTAGTTGGATTAAGTTGTGCTAGCCCTTCGAGCCACAAAAAGTAATGCTGTCCTTTCATCCTGGCTTGGGGACCTGATTCATCAAAAGTTATAGGTTTCATATATATTATTGCACTTTATTTGAGTGAATAGTGTTTATGAGTTTCTCTGGGCACAACCAAAAGACCTTTGTGTCATAGCAGATGCCATCAGATGTGCATGAGATAATACTGGCTTGTGGGCCGATTCCAATGTCCTTTCATATAACAGCTAATGATTAGTTTTATTGAATTGTACCCTTTGTCGCTGCAGTTTTTAGTTTCCTTTTCCAAATGGATATATTTTCTGTTTTCCTTTTGAGGGCAGCGTGTTGGCAGGAATTTGGCTTTAGAAGTCTTGAAAAAATAAAACATTACTACCATTGTAATTTTGACATTAATAGTAAGGATCTTAGGCTCTTGATGAATTACTTGGCAGAGGTGGGACCTGCAAAAATTGGCCTAATTCAATCTTTTAAGTGTCTAGAAGTCATAATCTCAAGATGATCATATGCTATTTAATAAGCTTAAAGGTTACCTCTGTTTCTAGCAGAACTTGATGATTGCAACTTTTGCCATTTATATTGGATGGACAAAAGCTTTCTTGGAAACAAGAACAACGAAAACAATGCTAAAAACAGACCCTTTAACTGTTTCTCTGCCTGAATTTTGGCCTTCTCATTCTGCTGTTTAATTTCACAACTACGGAGCAGAAGAAGAGCTGTACCAGAGGAAAAATGATATTTCCCCTTTGTAATTACTCATTCCAGTGTTGATTTGTCATTCTCTTTTTATTCTTTCCATATATGTTAATTGCTTAGATACATAGAACTTACATAAGCTCTATGGAGTTTCTGTATGAGCTGAAGTTGCTAGAACTATGTTGAAACTACTTTTTTGTGACTCAGGGATACTGCTATCAGTTACTGCCCCAACTAAGCATTCCTCTTACTGATATTTACTTTGTGGTCTGGTACTGTTATGCTGCTTGTCTTATGAAATTTGTGTTGTGTACAGGCCAATCTGTTACAATATGTACATTCAGATTGTTGGTATGCATTCTTGGTAAAACTGGACTTTTAGTACCATACCAAAAAAAATATTCGTTCGCACACTTGCTTGTATTTTCTTTATAGGGCATAATTTTGTTTTCTTATTTGTTGCTTGCTAGTAATATGTGCTATACCTGCAGCAAGCTGCTACCTCTCTTTCTGAAATGGATCAATTGCCATCCACTTCAATAATGGAGTCAATGCAGCCTTTTCTTGATGCAATTATAAAGATGGAATTGCTAAAGCATCAAGATAGAGATGTTAAACTTTTGGTGGCAACCTGTATTTGTGAGATAACCCGGATTGCTGCACCTGAAGCTCCTTACAGCGGTGATGTTCTAAAGGTGCTTTTTTTTTTAACCTTGATCACACTTATTGACTAATGGATTCCATTTTACTAAAATACCTTAAATTTTTTGCTTCCTAGCTAATTGTTTTGCTGTCTGCAGGATGTTTTTCACTTGATTGTAGACACTTTTAGTGGGTTAAGCGAAGCTAGTAGTCCCTCATTTGGAAGGAGTGTTGTTATTCTGGAGACTCTTGCCAAATGTAGGTCATGTGTTGCGATGTTGGATCTTGAAAGCGATGATCTGGTGAAGAAAATGTTCAGTACATTTTTTTCTGTAGCCAGGTGTGTTATATCCCATGGTTTTGTTTCATTTATGATGCTCAATATTATTTGCATGTGTTGGACTCATTTTTCTCTTATTTTAGTATCTTTTAGCTCAGTGCAAATGGATCAAGGAAATATGTCTGTATAGATCTAGATGTTGTATGTTAGTTCTTCCAATCTAGAATTCTTCTCTATGGCATGCCAAAATGATTGATTTTCCTTATAAAAGTTTGAGAGTCAGACGTTTTCATTTACACTTCAAGTTAAATCATTTGATTTTCATCCAACTTTCAAGTTTCTCTACCCAGATATGATTGTTTGCTGTAAAGTTGATGTAGTTGAAGCATGAAACTATATGTTCTCTATGTTTTGATTGACAATCTAATGGCTAATGTCCTACTAGAAAGTTTATGGAGTTGTTGGGGGGCTGTGATGTGTGTGTCTGAGCTTAAAGGTTGTCTTGGTGTCATGATATCAGACCAAAGTTCTGGTAGAAGTATCAATAAGTGGTTCCTGATGTTTGGACTAGTTTGATTGATAAATATAGGATAACTTTTTTAAGGATGGATCAACTTTCAGCATTATAATCCTAAGTGCAGGCTCTTTGGTCTGGATTCTTTTCTTTAACCTTTTCTAATCCCTTTCATGTGACGACCCAGTTCTCTATTCATTTATATTTGGAGCTCATATTCGTATTCTGAATAACAGAAGTATGTGTTCCATATTTCAAAAAGTGATTGATGTCGAAACTTTGTCTTTGCAGTGATGATCATCAAGAAAGTATATCGTCTTCGATGCAGACAATCATGATCCTTCTCATTGAAGAAAGTGAGGATGTTCAAGAGGATCTTTTGCTTATTATTTTGTCTGTATTAGGACGTAACAGAAGTGTAAGCATTTTCTCTTGAGCTATATCGCAATTAACACTGTCAGGGCTATTATTAATATTTTTAATTTTGTATTTATTATTATATGGCTTCCTTAATGGCAGATAATTGAATGATGCATGTAAATTGTAGGAGATCTCCCCTGCTGCAAGGAATCTTGCCATGAATGTTATAGAGCAATGTGCCAAAAAACTTGAAATTGGCATAAAACAGTTCCTTATATCATCTATATCCGGTGATAATAGGTCCACAGATAACCAGATTGACTACCATGAAGTTATATATGATGTTTATCGTTGTGCTCCTAATATCCTATCAGGAGTTGCTCCATATATCACAGGGGAGCTACTGGTAATTTCAGATCCATTGCTTACTCATACTCTTCTATGCCTACATTTACAAAAATCTTACTTCTATATTACACTAGTATTAAGTTATTGTTGTCAACATAAATTTCTTGTGGCACCGTGAAAAAGGCTTGCACGTTTTGATGTACCTATGTACATGTGAATTTAAGACTTCATTAATCTTTGATGCTGTAACTTACTGTAAATGAATTAGTGATTTCTTACTATGTTTGTTCCCAATGCAGGCAGATAAGCTAGAGATTCGCTTGAAAGCTGTGGAATTAGTCGGAGATCTATTTGCTGTGCCAGGATCTCCCATCAGTGAATCGTTTCAGCCAATATTTTCAGAGTTTCTGAAAAGGTTGACTGATAGAGTAGTTGGGGTCAGGATGTCTGTCCTCGAACATGTTAAAAGTTGCCTGTTGACAGATCCATTTCGAGCTGAGGCTCCCCAAATCTTTTGTAAGTTTGGTGATTGTTTTGACAAATTTGTTCTTTGAGAACCTTACCTTATTTGATTTGGTTCAATATATTCCAGCTGCCCTTTGTGATCGACTGTTGGACTATGATGAGAATGTCCGAAAGCAAGTTGTTGATGTGATCTTCAATGTGGCATGTCATGCCTTGAGTTCAATTCCTGTAGAAACAATAAAATTAGTTGCAGATCGTCTCAGGGATAAATCTGTAGGCTCGTTGCTCTTTTCTTTTGGTGCATGAAATTGTTGCATAAGTATTTATGGTGTTATTCATAGTAATTAATGTGTGGTGTTTTTCTTTCTTGGACTTCTAGTTACTTGTTAAAAGTTATACCATGGAGAAACTTGCTGAGATATTCAAGGTTTATTGTGGGAAGTCCACTGAGGGCTTAATAAATCTAAGTGAATTCGATTGGATTCCTGGAAAGATTATGAGGTGTTTGTACGACAAAGATTTCGGGTAAGACATATTACTGTTCACTCTGTGCCATATTCTTTTTCCTTTCCTCTTCTGCCCTTCCATGGTAATATGTTAGGTGATCTGATAAACTTTATAGCTTTTAAGTTCTTGATTCTCCAGTTACTGGTTAAAATAGTTTCTAACATATATATTTTCTCTTCAGATCAGATACAATTGAATCAACTCTTTCTGGATCTCTATTTCCAGCTGAGTTCTCTGTAAAAAACAGAGTTAAGCACTGGGTCAGAGTTTTCTCTGCATTGGACAAAGTCGAGCTTAAAGCATTTGAGAAGATTTTGGAGCATAAACAAAGGTGAGTTTAACTAATGTTTGGTTTAGACCTGACTATTGGAGATTTTGCAAATCTGATGAATTATTCACTTTTCTTATGAATATTACATTTTTTAATGCAGATTACAGCAAGAGATGCAGAGATATCTGTCCCTTAGGCAGATGCATCAGGTACACAAATCTAGCAAATTTAACTCAATTCATGTTTAGCATAAAAGTTGAGAAAAAAGTTACATTCCATGTGTTGCAAGTGCAGAATGGAGATGCTCCTGAGATCCAAAAAAAGGTTCTGTTTTGCTTCCGGATCATGTCCCGCTCATTTGCTGAACCTGTGAAAGCTGAGGAGAATTTCCAGATACTTGATCAATTGAATGATACCAACATTTGGAAGATTTTGACAAGTCTACTTGATCCAAGTACTAGCTTATGTCAAACTTTTAGTAGTCGGGTAAGTGACATAATAGGAATAAATGTGATCAGTTTTTGCAATTTTCTGATTAGAAAACTAGACTTGAGGATCTGTGGTCTTCAAATTTGGGGTATAGAACTCATAAGCTTTATGGTTTCAACTTTGTGAGTGATGATCTTACTGTGGGTATCCAGATTGTGTGCTAGCTATAACAGGCATTACCATGATATTTGCTGTTGTCATTTCAATACCTGCCACAATCTCCTGATTTAAAGTTCTTATCTATGGTTTCTTGATTCTGCTCCAAATGCTTACTGTTTGTTATTTTATCTGTAGACGTCTCTTACTACATTGATGTAAGCCTTACCAATTTGTCTCAGCTCTAGCTGAAAATAGTTTTTTCTTTAGAGAATCTGATTCTGATGCACATTTTCCTTTAGTTGGTCACTGCAATTAGCACCTTATGACAAATATAGAAGTAATTGATGTGTTGTACTGCTTTCCTAAAATCTCATTCGATGAGTCAACTGAAGTCACTTGTTCCCTGCAACTTATATTGAACATGAACCTGCATTTTTTCTTCTAAAAGTTGTTCTTGAAAATTTTCTTTTTGCAGGAAGATTTGCTTAAAATCCTTGGTGAGAAGCACAGACTCTATGAATTTTTGAGCAATCTCTCTTTGAAATGCTCTTATTTACTTTTCAACAAGGAGTATGTCAAAGATATTCTTCTGGAGGCTGCTAGACACAAATCTTCTGGAAATGCTCAGCTTACTCAATCTTGCATGGATATACTTGTGGTAAGAACAATACATTAGTCTAAAGTGTATTGTATCCTTCATCAAGTGACCATTTATTCATTGTTTATCTTTCAACATCTTTTTTCTTTACTGTGATTTAACCATCGCTTAAGTTGGGAACTTTGTATTAGATACCTATTGTCTTTTTCTATGATTTTAGTTGTTGTGAATCCAGTATAGACTTGGATATCTTTAAGAGGCCATTGACTTTAAACTAAATGGCATTTGTATGTTTGTTCCTGCTTAAAGCTCATAATTTAAGTATCATGTTGATTTTTTCATCTGTTGAGAACTTTTTGAAGTTTTATGTGATGAGTTTTCAGATTCTTGCACGTTTCTGTCCATTACTGCTTGGTGGGGCAGAAGAAGAACTAGTAAATTTCCTCAAAGATGATGATGACGTGATCAAAGAAGGGGCTTTGCACATTTTGGCAAAAGCTGGTGGTACATTACGTGAACAACTTGCAGTGTCGTCAAGGTACTGCCCTTTAAACTATTGGCATCTTGATTTGCACCTTAAATATACCCTTACACACTTATTGATTAATGCAGTTCAGTTGACCTCATATTAGAAAGGTTCTGTTTAGAAGGCACCCGAAGACAGGCCAAATATGCTGTACATGCCCTGGCAGCCATAACAAAGGATGATGGGCTTAAGTCCCTCTCTGTTTTGTACAAGGTGGTGCCTATTTTTTAATTTCTCCCTATTGCATGCTACTAGTGATCAGATGTGTCACCTTCTCTGTAAGGTGCCATTTATAAATGTACTTGCATAAAAACGATGTTGCTTGCTTGTTCAGAGACTTGTTGATATGTTGGAGGAGAAGAGACATTTGCCAGCTGTACTACAATCTTTGGGATGCATAGCACAGACTGCAATGCCAGTTTTTGAAACTAGAGAGGGAGAGATTGAAAAATTCATCAAAAATAAGATCCTGGAATGCAGCAGTGTATGCCTTGAAGTTCCTTTCAATTTCTCTTATTTATGATTTACTGATTAATATTCTTCATAATTAAGGATGCTTTATTGTTACAGAAAGAAGACAATTCAAATGTTGGTTGGGATAGCAGAAGTGAACTGTGCTTGTTGAAGGTTGGTCCTTTTTATTTATCTCAATTCTTTCAAAGATGAGTGTGTTCATTAAGTAGAGTTTTCATTTTTGTAGTCCCTAGACCCTGATTCTTTATCTTTTATCTGAATTTGAAATGAATATTGCATGCAGATTTATGGTATTAAGACATTGGTTAAGAGCTACTTGCCTGTCAAAGATGCACAACTTCGTCCTGGTATTGATGACCTTCTTGAAATCCTAAGGAAGATGCTTTGTTTTGGAGAATTGTCAACAGATACAGAATCAAGGTATCTTATTATTGTCACTTAAAATCAGTCTACTTATCATCTTTGATTTGCCAGTTTTTATCTTGTGAGATTAATAGCTTTATTTACCAAGTTGTCTCATCGTACAGCTCAGTTGACAAGGCCCACTTGAGACTTGCTTCTGCAAAGGCGGTTCTTAGATTATCAAAGCAATGGGATCATAAGATACCTATTGATATCTTCCACTTAACATTGAGGACACCAGAGGTAAAGTGCTTTCTGGTTATTGCTATCATCAGTTTTCCAGTTACTTGTAAGTTAGCAACTATCTGATGGTTTATGTCATAATTTTTTTTCTTTGTTTCTTCCTTTTCTTTTTCATCTTTTAGATTCCCTTTCCCGAAGCTAGAAAGCTATTTTTAAGCAAAGTCCATCAGTATATAAAGGACAGGCTTGTGGATGTGAAATATGCGTGTGCATTCTTATTTAATTCAGTGGGATCAAAGCCCTCTCATCTGGAAGAGGTACGTAGCTGGAACCGGTTGGTTCATATTTAACCTATGCTGCCTAATTATGCTTTCTTTCTTCCTGTAAAATAACGCTGCAAATACTTTCTTGATTGAAATTGACCCCCTGTTTGAATTGACAGGAGAAACAGAACCTTGTTGATATCATTCAAATGCATCACCAAGCAAAGGCCCGACAACCACCTGTCCAAAGTGATGCAACGCCAGTGTCACCTTATCCTGAACACATCCTCCCATACTTGGTCCACTCTCTTGCTCATCTGTCATGCCCCTGTGTAGATGAATGGAAAGATGTTAAAGCATTTGAACCAATATATCGGTTAGTTTCTGATTCCATTTTAGTTCTTCTTTGAAGGTAATATTTAATCTACGTAATTTATTAAATGAAAGCATCAAATCCTTGTTTTGTACAAAATTTGTTGCAGAGTAACATTATCTGTTTTTTTATGCTTTTTCAGGAAATTATACTTAATTGTTTCAATGCTTGTGCAAAAAGATGAAGATGCTAAGTTGGATTCTGGTTCCAACAAGGAGGAGAGTATTTCTGCCATAGTGTCTATATTTCAGAGTATCAAGTCCTCTGAAGATATAGTTGATGCAGCAAAATCCAAGGTCACAGAGAAACTATTCCTACTGTGTACTCTTCTTTATCTTTTTGTTTAATGAATAGAAACTTGCCACAAGATGAATGGTCTTATGATTGGAATTTTTGATGTCCACAGAATTCCCATGTTATCTCTGATCTTGGGCTGGCAGTTTCCAAGCGCTTAGCTCAAAAGGAGGATGATCTGCAAAAGTTGGCTTCAAGGGTATCTCTGCCTACAATGCTGTATAAACCACATGAAGAGGAAGAAAGCAATGAATCTATGGTAGTTTCAGCAACTTCAAATAATTTTAGTTGTTCTATTGATAGGAAACTAATTGAGCTCATGGCAAAGTAAAGTTCCTGATGGTTTCTCCAGAATCAACACAGTTTATTAATTCTTTTACATTGCTGCCTTTTATCATTTCATTCACTTAGCTTTGAATGATTTTGTTCTTTTGAGTACATTGTGAGTATATTCTTATTTTCATCAATGGTATTTCGTGCTTTTGATAGGCAACAGGACATACATGGTTGGCTGATGAGAGTGTCTTGGCTTACATGGAATCACTTAACTTCGAAACAGATCAGAAAGTATGTTCTAGTGCTAGAAGCACTTTCCACAATGCAATACTTTTCTGTGCCACTAGGTGTTGCTTGCAACTTTTACTAAATTGTATTTCCTGTGGTAAACTCAGGTTGTTTCAGATGTTGCTGAGGATCAGGCTCAAAAAGACAGTGAAACAGAAGCAAATGAAATGCCTCTTGGGAAAATCATAAGACAGTTGAAGTCTCAGGGAACCAAGAGCAGAACGGGTAAAAAGAAATCTTCATCAGTCAAAGCAAGGGATGCTGATAATGATGTTGATATTTTAGAAATGGTGAGGGAAATTAATTTGGATAATTTGGGGATATCTAGCAAGTTTGAGTCTAGCAACGGGCACAAAAACTTTTCAAGCGAGGAAAAATCAGAAGTGGATCATCAAAAAGCTCAAAAGAGGAAATTTGGTGAAATTTCTTCCATTCCTGTTCCTAAACGCAGGCGATCATCATACGGTCATAGTGCTTTAAGATCAACTCAAAGTCCTTTAAACCCTTTGTTAAAAGCTTTTGGACATGATTCCAGTCCTAATTCGGGGGACAAAAAGTTAAGGCTGAAGGAAAGCGCTGAATCTAACTTCCTTCGAAAAAGCAGAAGTTTTTCATCAAAACTAAAAGGCAAAACTACTGATTTGGGTCACAATGACAATGAAGTTGGAGATACTGGCGAAGATGATCTGATGGTAAGATTTATTTAATTATCAGTATGGTGGCTTATATATGTTTAATGATTTTTTAAAATAATTTGTTCTGCTTTAGATGCGTACTTTGACTGATAAGAAGAATGCTGCTAACAAGTCTGTGACTGAATCCACCAAGAAGCGAAAAAGAAGAAGCGTTGCAGGGCTAGCAAAGGTTAATATTTTGTCCTTCACTTGAAACAATATCAAGTTTATTTCTTTGCTACTTTCAGTTGAGCATAATCTAAGAAATTGCTTCTCAATTATGTTTAATATTATTTCCCATCTGGTGATACTTATCCGTGTACCAAGAAGAACATGATGATACTTGGTTAGCTCTATTAGTGCATTAAAACCTAGTTGTGAATACCTCCTCAACAAATGGAAGAAGAAAATTTTCTTTGATTGGTGAGATTTAGAGTTTTACCTCTAGTTTTGTGATTTGTCCCTCTCTGTCTCTCTTGCTCTTAAACGAGTACCGTGCACATCTGTATACCTGTTCACATTTAAGGTGTTCAAGGTTGATAATGATATGCGGGTCTAGTCTAAATTCATGCATATAGCATAATTCTGCTGTAAATGGCAACTTTGAAACTGTCTTTTTTGTGCACGAGACATACTCTAATTCTTATTATTGTTCCTTCTTGTTGGTTTTCTTGTTTGAAGGTTTCTTTCCTGTGATGTAACAGCTCTGGATATTTTCCCTTCCAACATATAATACGATGCCCTACTTATTTCTCTTGTTGTTTCGCTTTAACTTCCTCTTCCTTTTCCTCTTTCCAGTGCTCAACAAAGAAAAGTGTCATTGACAATGAAGAACTAATTGGGTGTAAAATCAAAGTTTGGTGGCCCTTGGATAAAGAGTAAGTACAGTTTTGTTTGATTGAAAGCCATAATATTTTCAGACAGTTGTCCGGCCACTTCTTTTACCCTATGTGCAATAGTTTTTGGTTCTTTAGTTGACATGAACACTTCTTAAAATTCAAGTTAATGTGCTCCTGTTGCTGAGTAAGACATTCTGTGAACATCTCTTAAGTTTTCTTTTCTTTGCTAATTTTCTTTAGACTCTTTCTATCTTTTCCTAGTTTAAGATGCTTCTGTTCGTCATTCTACTTCTGGGTGGTGTTGGGGGATAAGTAGATTTAAAGTTCCATATAGTACTGAGGTTTAGATGACGGGAGTAGGTAAATGCTGTGCTAAAACCTTGCTTTCTGTCCAATGACATTCTAGAAATCTCTTTTAACTTTGGAATTACATTTATGTATTCATGCTGGTCAAATTGGCAGGTTTTATGAAGGTACAGTTAAATCTTATGACCCACTAAAGGGAAAACATGTGGTAAGTTTCTCTCTTCTCTGTATCTGAATTTGTATATTGGGACTATTTGTGATGCTCATGTCTGGAGTAACATCTGTTTGCTTGGTGCAGATACTGTATGAGGATGGAGATGTTGAAGTACTTCGTTTAGATAAAGAGCGATGGCAGCTTGTTGATCGCAAACTTTCAAAGGTCCGCTATCTTTAACATTCTTTCCTCAAGCTTCTGGGTTCAAAAATTTTTCCCAGGAAGAAATTACTTGATGATTGCCTTTGTAATTTTTCCTCTTTCCATTTCAGAAGTTGAGCTCTTCTCAACAGGCCTTTTCTGCTGTATGGTAAGTATTGTATGTATTGCAGGATTTTTCTTTTTTTCAATCCTGGCAATGTTAGGATATATGTCATAAAAGTTTGTTACTTTAGCACCCATTTCTATATAAACTTATGGGACTACTTGTCCTTCCCTGTGGTATCATTAATAGCTTGGTTATGGAATTCGAGTTGCATAGAAATCCTTCTCCCCAGTTCATGTCTGATACTTTAAACTGTTTTGCAGGTCACCTTCAAAAAAAAGTAGAAGTTCCAGTGGTTCAAATCAAAAGAAGAAATCAACCAAAATGTCAGTATAAAATGCTTTTATCTCTTGTTGAGCTATTATGTTGCACTTCCTTTCCATTGAATTCTTTATATAATTCTGTCAAATTTTAATATTACAGAGTTAAAGGAATAAGAACTCCGAAGAAAAAACCTAAACAGGTGCCAAAAGAATCTAAAGATAAAGGGGATCCTGATGTATCATTAGACCCTGAGGCTACTGCGGCAACAGAAGAAGGTGAGATAACTGATATAGAGTATCTTCTTGGGAAGTCAAGTTCTGTAAAAACTCAGGATGTTAGTTGTTAAAGCATGTAGCTGTACAATTGCTAGGTCAATTTTGTGGATTAGATTTGTAAAAGGTTTTTAATTAAAAGTAATGTGATGTCACTGTTTGGTTAATGTTTCCTTTATTTTTTTATTTATCATTATGTGCAATTATTTGTTAAGTTCTATGTTGGTGTTGATTCTGCAGTTGCACTCTCAATTGCGATTGGAGTGATTGTCATATGTTTTTGTTCTTTTTTTTCCATTCAATACACTCTGTTTATTGTATCTTGCAAAGCTAGCATATAGATAATTTGCAAAGCTAGCATATAGATAATTATGCTTATTGGAACCCCCCAATTCTGGTTTGTTTCCTGCCAGATGAGTCTCAAGGTGAACCCCAGAGGGTGACTGAGGATCTATCAGATTTGGAGGAATCCGTTAAGGAACAATCCGTTTCAAGAGGAGCACAGTTGGATGAAGCAGACAAGAGCCCTAATCATTCAGAGGAATCTGATGAAGAGACAAAATCCAATTTTAAGACTGAAGTTTCTATAGATATAGAAAACACAGTGCAAGATACTAAAAAAAGTGATGCCATAGAGGAGAGAGAAGCGGATGATTTGAGTGAATCCTTGGAAAAGGATGCTAAAAAAGACAATTCAGATTCTGAAGGAAATCAGCAAATGCTCGCAGCTGAGGATTCCCATGCAGAGCCAGAGAAAGTATCTATAGAATCATCACAGCCTTTAGATGTTGAGGAGGATGAAATCTCCGACGATGAGCCGCTTGTACTTGCATCTACCTTTACATTGAGTTCATGCATCGTATTTGATTGCTCCAGACTTTATTTTAAATCATGTTAATTTGTTAATTGCAGAGCAACTGGAAACATAAGGTAAAAAAACCAGCACCAAAGTGAAGTAAGCACGCAGTTTAGCTACAGGGAAAGCAGTCTCCAGCAGAATGGCGCAAACTGAAGCACTTTGTTAGATATCCGGTCAAGTTGGAGTCAGCAGAGGGAGAAAGAAGACACAAAGTGATTCAACAATATAAACAGGGTAATAAAATCGTGATGCAATTTCCCTTGATTACTTATGAATGTAAAGTAACATTAGATGACATGCCCCAACCTTGATAGGAACGTTAGTGTCTTGCTATTGCCCTGCAATACCAGTTAGATTATTTAGTGTCATGGTGGATCTAGTGTAGTTTAGTGCACCATTCTGACCAACTAGGAGATGATAAAATAGATGTAGGTGGTGGTTTGTATAGTTGGTAGTTGGGGGTTGTGCTTGTATGTGTCAATATGTTGATGCTTGAAATATTTTTTTTGACATCTATCAAAGTGAAAAATATTTTGTTTGTTTCTTTGTTATTGTGTAGATTGCATTCTCTTTTTTGTTTCTTCCATTTCTTATATAGAAAGTGCTTCAACAGCTGTTGAAAAGCTGAAGAGAAAAACTCCATTGACATGAAAGCATGAATACAAGTTTGCTGGTCCTCCATTGCTTTTGCCAATGTAATGTCATATATTACAATATCCTTAACTTTCATATAATCAATATTTCCGTACAAATCCAACATTCCAAATGTTGACAATTACAAATTTACAATGTTATCCAATTATCTTATCATTATATTATACTCCCTCCGATTCATAATAAATGTCGTTTTAGAAAAATGCACGCTTATTAAGAAAGTTAATACTCCCTCTGATTCATAATAAGTGTCGTTTTATATACATTTTAATTATTCAAAAAGTGTCATTCTTGACTTTGTATGCATGCTTATAATTTTACTTCCAAAATTAATCTTTAATTTCTCTCTCATCTTAATTACACAGATCACAATTTCAAGGCAATTTAATATGCAATTTCTCTCACAATTTCTTATTAATATGCAATTTCTCTCTCATCTTAATTACACAAATCACAATTTCAAGACAATTCATGGAAGTATTAATAAGGGTATATCTATAATTTCATTAGCTTTCTTAATAAGCGTGAATTTTTCTAAAACAACACTTATTATAAATCAGAGGGAGTATGTATTAAAATGATATATAAAAAAAGTGAAGTGCCTTTGGGTCGTCCTATAACCTAGAGGTGGATTAAGCCTGTAAAGAGAGTCGAGTATGGGATTCTAATTTGGAGCAGGAGGTTTTGGTTTACTGGGTAGAATAGTGGTCCAAGGTAATAAAATTTTCTGTAAGTACTCACCTACATCAGCGTTATTACATACTTTCAACTACAAAAGTAAGGACATTGGAAGTGAACAGTTTTTCATTGTTGCGTTTCTTTTAGCAAAAGTTGTAAAACATAGTCGGTACCTCATTTTCGGAGTTCAGATCTTCTGTTCAATATTACGGTGTCTTATTTTGTCCCATAAATTTTAGTCATTTATTTATGTGGGTCTTACGTAGGTTCCGCATAAATAAACACGGAACTCGTATAAATAAATGGTTGAGATTCATGAGACAGAATAAAACATCGTGATATTAGACAAAAGATCCCATCTCCTGTTTCCGATGCAACTCGGGATAATTGAATTATACAATGAGTTTATTGTTTCCAGCAATCAGATTTGTAATACATAACTAGTGGGCTAGAAAACTGGACATTTTACAATTTTATAGGCATAGCTCGCAGGGGTTGAGCCTTCTCTAAGGTGATGCCAAACCTGTCGTCCATGTCCAAGCTCTCTGGTGTAACACCATCTTCAAGCTTCCAATCAAAGGAATGAATAAGCGTACCCAACATCATGTGCAACATTCTTATTGCCAGTGGTAATCCTGGGCATATTCTTCGTCCTGCTCCAAATGGAACCAGCTCAAAATTCCGGCCTCGAACATCAACGTCCGATCCCAAGAATCTCTCTGGCATGAATGAGTCTGGATTCTCCCACATGCTTGGATCTCTGCCTATCGCCCAAGCATTGACTAGCACCTGTGCCCCTTTAGGAACTGTGAAGCCACACATTTCTACATCCGCTCCTGCTTTGCGAGGCAGTAGCAAAGGAGCTGCTGGGTGCAGCCTAAATGTTTCTTTGACGATAGCCTGCAAATAAGGCAATCGAGCAATGTCCGATTCCTGAAGCAAGCTGCCTTTACCAATAGTCTGCTCAAGTTCTTGTCGCGCTTCTGATAAAGTCTTGGGGTTGCGGAGTAGTTCAGACATTGCCCACTCCATTGTGCTTGAAGTTGTATCAGTCCCAGCCACAAACAGATCCTGATACATTGGTAATAAGTCAACAAGTCTCAGACAGTATGAATAAATAGAAACGGTAAAACTGCTACAAACACAGATAAGGGAGAAAGTACAGAAAAAGGCGTAATTACTAGGAATAAGTGTTTGATGCGATGTGTATCAAACTCCTCACTACTATCTTCACATATGGAGAGAAGGGTGTCTAGCATGTCGTTAGCTTGCACGTAGTCCTTAGCTTTTCTTAATTCCAGCCTCTCATAGATTTTACGGTCGAAGACCTCAAGCAACTTCCCAAAGTATTTTCCCACGCGACCTCTTATGCGTTGCAGGTCAAAATTTTTAAGGAAAGGGAAATAATCTGCCAAGTTTGGTTTTCCAACCTCGTCCATGATACACCTCACAACTTCCTTGAACTCTTTTGCAGTTTCCAAGCTCGAATTGGTCAAATCCAGCGAGAAAATGGTATTTGACATGGCATTAAGTGTAGTCTTGAAAGCTGCTTCACCGATATTGACTGACCTACCAAGACGGCAACTTTCATGAATATCATCAAAAAGGTCTTGAATTTTGTCGAGTCGAAGGTGCTGGTTAGCATCGAGTCTTTGATTGGAGAAGAGATAAGAGTTGCATATTTTTCTAAGATTTCTCCAGGGCTCAGCCACAGGCAACCAAGGCATTGCAGCTTCATGGTGTCCGCGTGCCTTGACCGCTTCAAGTACAGTTCGGTTGGAGAAAATAACGTCGTGCTTTTGCAGGATTTCTTTGGCCAAAGTTGCAGAGGAAATCACTATGGTGTTTACTTGGCCTAGCTTCAGACTCATCAAAGGACCATAAGATCGGGAAAGCTTGCCGAGAGACTTGTGGGGTTTGTCCCCGAGATCTAATAGATTGCCAATAACTGGTAAAGATTTTGGACCTGGAGGAAGCCTACTTGAAGTTGCTTTGGTTCCTCTTGCAATGGAATGAAGAACTCGAATCAAAACAAATGGGAGGACAAAACATAGCGAAGTTATCATCCAGAGCTCCATCTTTCACTCCACAAGAGACTTAGGACCAATTAAATACTCCGTTCAGACCACGAATCAATAACTATACTAGCCACTTATAAATTTGTAAAACAAGCTATTACAACTGCCAGTTTTGCTTTTAGGAAAAATATTAAATTAGATTGTAGAAATTCATTTAAAAGGTGACAATAAAGTTAGTTTTGATTTTTAATCACTTAATTGAATTTTTACATTTTTAAAATTATTATTTATCTACATTTAATTATCACATAACGTTATATTTTATTAATTTTCTAATATAATATGAAAATTTTAAATATTATGTCATTTTTAATAAAAAAGATAATAGAAAATTGAACTGAAAAATAATTTGATAATTAAATAAAAATTATATGATTATTTTTAAAAAATTAAAATTAAAAAATTAAACCACAAAGTTCTCAAATATTTCTCCCTGAATGTTATGCCAATGTACCCTTGCTTCCAGATGCCTTTGACTGAATAGCTGTCAATTAATCGTTATAGTTCCGCGTGTCTCCGCAATAAATTGTATAAAAATATAATTTTCCTTACCAAATAAAGTGGAGAGAGTTTGGTATACCACATGGTATTGATTAATAATGCTCAAAATTTTGTTGCCTGTCACTCTTTGCTTTCTTTATACCACATCGTATTGCTTCAATTAACTTTTGTTGCCTGTCACTCTTTGCTTTCTTTATACCACATGGTATTGATTAATAATGCTCAAAATTTAATGTGATGAGATATCATAGGTTGCTCTTCAAAAAAAGAAGAAGAGATATCATAGTGGTTTTGCCTGATCTTGCTGAGGTCGAATGTCGTTGTTTAGATCCATGATCTACGTGATTCTGGTTATAGAATACTTGCAAAACAGATAACGGCGGGTCGGGAGTTGATTCCCGGGAAGCCCCTCCGACGCTCAAGTCAGTCTCTTTGGTGTAAGTTTTGGCTGCTGAAAGTATAGAAAGCCAGGGTTGTAATCTCATACCTGAATCGTGGTAGAATAGTACCTTATATATGCCGTGAATACTAGGTTTACGTAGATCTTTGCGTTTGCATGGGAGTCTTACTCCTGATGGGCCGAACGGGCCATGGACGTGTGAAGATGGACCTGGGCCTAGCACAGCTGACCTAACCAGGCCCAATAAATGATCTAGATTAATGGGTCAAAGTTCGGGTAAAAAATGGGTCCCGATTAGTGTAGACCGGGTCCATATCGGCCTTGTGATGGAAAAACCCGATATGGAAGCTATATAAAGGTTAAGGTCTCCTGCAATTACTCAAGAAATCATTCACGAGCATAAGGATTCCTGACCTGTTAGGGAAGCTCGTGATTTGAGGAAACTGTAGAAAGGCCTAGCCCGTGAGTCGGTGATCACTTTTCACTAAAGGTCCTGGGAGATTCGGAGACGTTTAGAGCTCGGAATCGATATCGGAATCAGAGATGGAACCGAAATTTAGGTATTCCGCATTACCTTCATTTTTTATCCTTTTATGTAGATCCGGGATACGTAATAAGGCTCCCACTACGTATTAACACAGCTCTCATATTAGAAAAGGGTGGAACCTCTAGTTCTAGTCTTTGCTAAAATCAACTATGTTGTTATATCTTATTTTATTTGACTCTCACTGTATTATCCCTTTTGATGCCTTTCATGGCTATTAACGAATTCTTTTTAATTTTCAAAAGAATTGAAACTTTCACAATGAACCACCTACATGCATTCTACCATTTATCGTCAAATTCTTAGCTCCTTGTGGTGTCTTTCTCTCACTCATCCAGGCATAGCATCTGTACTTAACAAATTGTCACAATTCATGCACCCTTGGTGACACATTGGTCTACTGTAAAGTGTATTTTGCATACCTTACAGCATGATGGACTATAGGTTAATTACTAATCTGCAAGGACTTTCCCTTAAGTTTCCATGCATTTATCAACACTAACAGGGCTGAGAGCAAGACTGATTGCACCTTTATTTGTAACATTCTTATTTCTTAAAGCTCTAAGAAACAAAAGTTAATTTAGAACTCTTTCACTGAAATCATGCCATCGCCTCCACAATTGTAGAACTTAACTGGCTTACTTACCTTCTCTAAAAGTTAAGTACATGCTGCCCACTTCACGAGTCATTTATTGTGCAAATATTGGAGCTACTGTCTATTCTAATCACGTCTTTCGCTCTCACGTGAAACATATTGCTATAAGCCTTCACTTCATTCATGATAAGTTGTTAATGGCCACTTACGAGTCTCCCATGTCCTCACATCAGATTAACTCATGGATTCTTTGTAAAGCCTTTTTCTCGCATTCAGTTTCAAATGCATAGGTTCAAGGTTGGTGTCTTTAGTAGACAGTCAATCTTACGGGAACATGTTAAGTCATAATAATCAATCGAACCCTAATTCACTCCTAGACTCATGCAATGACTTCTTTTTATAACCCTGGTTCATTTTTAGCATTAATATTGTTAGTCAAAATTATGTACATATTAATAGACCAATAATACAAAAATAAACAAAACAAATTACAAAAATATAAAAATATAAATTAAAAAAACAAAGTAAAGAGCCCCTGTGTAATTCCCGGATTGAATTGAAGTCAGATTCTGAAAATGGGCCTATAAGTTAATTGATCAAAAATTGAAAATATTCCAAAGAAATCCATAATAAAGGTTTATGAGGCCCAATCCATAAAGACCAAGGCAACCCCAACTTACGACAGACATTAATTTTTACTGTCATGATGTTAATTATTGTTACGATTGCGACAAACGTACCCAAGGACTGACGACAACGGCGACCGCAGCACACCTTGAAACTCAAGTCACAGTGAAGCAAACGTTTCCTTTCGATACCAAACCAAGTTGCTTTTCCGCAATTTTGTTGCATCTCCTCACAATAATAACTCACTTTCACAACAACAAACATTGGCTTCTTCGAATGGGTCTCTGGGATTCCCTTCTCAATTGGCTCCGGAGGTAATTCCTCTGTTTTCTTTGCTTCTGTTTCTGCCTGGGTTTCTTGTTTGGATGATTACCACCTTAACCAACCCATCTCGTGGTCTATAAGGTGACAATTACAAGAGCTTGGTATCGATTCACTGATGGAATGTGTTAATTTTTTGCTGCTTATTTTGAGATGTGCAACTTCTCCTTGTGAGGGAAAAAAAAAAGGATTCTTTCTTTCATTTGATTTTGGTCATACAGCATATTAGCTTTGGCTGTGTAAAAACTGTATATCTTCTGTTCATTTTGTTTCGGTTACCAATCTTTTGCAGACCCATGCGTCTTAACAGAGAAAACTTTGGTTGTTCAGTTTCTTTTTAAGCTTCTTCCTTTTCATTACTAAATAAAATTATGGAGAAATCGGTTCTTGCACCTTTGAGTTTTATGTTCTAAGAAAGCTCTTCATGTGGGTTGTGTACGACTTTTTTCTTGTTTTCCTTCCAAGTTTTCCTTTCTGTTTCTGTTTTTACTTTTGGTATAAAACTTACATCTGATTGCAAGTTAAACATATATGCCTACGTGCTCGTGGTGAATAATTCACAAAACACCAGTTCTGTTAAAAGTCGTTTGAAACCCAGCCGTTGAACACAATTTTCTTTTGGCAGACCGTTATTGAAATTCAAAGTCGGTATTCTTGTCGTTTGGAGTTCTGAACTTTATTGCTTTAAACTTTTGTATCAAAACAAGAGTAGACTTAGCAACAGGGGGGGATAGCTTGTCAAGGGGAAGAGTGATCATTAATAATGGAGGCGTTCTCAGCACTGGTCATGCTTTCCTCGGGAATTGCCTTTTCGAGAATGGAATTATTGCTTCTCATACTTAGTGAAATTGTCATAAGTCTGCCTTAGAACCTGCCAAATGCGTCCGCTTTTACTGCATTTGTTGGACTGTGGTTAGCCAAATTTTACTTGTATTGGAAGAAAAATAGGGAAGTGGATGATTTGTCTTTGTATAATTTTTTCTTTCCTTTTTGCAACAATTTGTTACTCTGAAATTGAGATTTACGTAGGAGATCAGCTGGAATGAAGTTAATTGGACAGAGATTGTGGATTAGAAAGATTATAGTTTCTCATATTACGGTTCAAATTTCTCCTTAGTATTGGCAAAATTTAAAATGCTTGCACTACTTGTCATGTGTGATTTTTATGTGAGATTAAGGTTTTACTTTACCCACACAGGTTGTTCAATGTAGATTACCAGGCCTTCACAAATTAGTTCTTTGTGACTCGAGCATTGTTAATTTTCTGCACGCCTTTGATGAAAATTCATGCACAAAATGAAAATGATAATTTCCTTTCATGTTCTATTTGCTTTCTTAAAATTAACCATCTATTGCTGAGTCCTATGTTTGCAAAACTTTCTGAATGGATATAGATACATCCACTATCTACTTCTTAGCCTCTGTGTAGTTAACACAACTTGCATGTTTCTTCCATTTAGACATAAACTTCTCTTAGTTGAATCATATGGCACCTATGAAACAAGAGATAACATGTTCGAGATGTACTGCAATTGGTTAGCCTTTGGTCGTGTAAAGTATTAGCTTCCAGGCCTTCATTTATGTTTTTCTACTAATGATGTGTTCTGAATAATATAAGTGCTTTTTAGTTCTTTTATCCTAGAGGCTGGTCATAATGTCTGTACAATTGCCAATCAGGATAATGAGTCCACTGGTTTTGTGTCTATTAACCTTTTGCTAATTGCATTTTGTGCATATATCAGCTTATTCTTTAAGCAAGAAATGGAGCTATCCCTTGTAGGGCTTCAGAATGCCGGAAAGACATCTCTTGTCAATGCTATTGCCGTGAGTGCAAATCTTGCCCAAAATTCTGACAATTTTACACCATTTGATCCTGACTCTTCTCCTTTTGTGCCAACCAGACTGGAGGATACAGTGAAGACATGATTCCTACTGTAGGTATCATTTCCTTGTTCTAATTTTGAGGAGTTGATGATATTTTAATGATATCTTATGAGGAACAGTTCACAACATGATGCAGGTTGGATTTAATATGCGGAAAGTTACAAAAGGCAACGTGACAATAAAACTTTGGGATCTTGGAGGGCAAAGAAGGTTTCGTACAATGTGGGAACGTTACTGTCGTGGGGTCTCTGCAATTGTGTAACTTCTCTATTATCCTAACCTTCTCTATTATCGCATGTCACTTATTTGCATCCATGTATTCTCACACTACGACTTTTCAAGTACAAACATTTCAACCATGCATGATTGACATCCTTGGATGTTAAATGAAAAATAATGTTCGGAGTTTTCTTCTTACTGAAAAGTCAAAACAAAAATAAGGAACTTTATTGTCCCTTTAATAACTGAAGATAGGGCAATGAACTCGGTTTATAATCAAATGCAAGGATTTGAAAATGACAGAAACATTCCAACTTATTCTCTGTTGAATCAAGTTTGGGGTGATCCTTTCTGATGTTGTATTCTTCTTGGAATCTGTCAAAGAGCTGACTATTTTGGTTGCCTCTATGATCATCACAAAACCAGATATGTAGTTGATGCTGCTGACAGAGACAGTATACCTATTTCTCGAAGTGAGTTACATGACCTCCTGACAAAGCCATCTTTAAATGGAATCCCTCTACTTATTCTTGGGAACAAGATTGACAAATCTGAAGCTCTGTCCAAGCAAGCTTTAGTAGATCAGCTGTAAGTTTTGATAAACTTCAGAGAATTTTACTTTACAAGCCATTTCGTAGTATGCGGATTGTATCAAATCAGTTATATAATGGAGAAGTTACCATTTTCTTGTTTGATGGTTGCAGGAGTCTTGAATCAGTCACAGATAGAGAGGTCTGCTGCTATATGATCTCCTGTAAGGACTCCATAAATATTGATGTGGTAATTGATTGGCTAATCAAGCACTCAAAAACAGCAAAATGATTGAAGGGTTCATCCTATTTGGTGCTCTCTCTATGATGGATCGATGGAAAAAAAATCTTAAACCCACATTTTGTACTATAGTTTCTCTTGTGAGTTTGTTCAGCCATGTTTGATTCAACCTCTGTTCCAAGTACTTCGTACAGTCCAGGAACAATAAAGGTAACCCTGGTTTGATTTCTGTTGCAAGTATTTGAGTACTACGTGACAAATTGAGGTAAGCTATGTCGGCAATCGTTTAACATTGAAATGTTAAGCCATCACTTCAGATAAGAACACAGGATTTGAGGCAAAAGTGTAATGAAGAATTATTCAAGTTGAGCCCGTGTGGTTTAGGCCTTCTCCTGATATCCTCATCTAGCGAATTTATGTGCTTAATCTCTGGTGTGCTTCCTTATATAAGAAATGGAGCATGCGATTCATTTAAGAAAGTATAATTAGAAGAAAGGATGTTAAGTCATCACTAGTCCAATATTACATAGAAAATCTGTGGAGAGATATTCTTGGTGAATATTTGATTCCAATTAAGTTAGCTAGATCACATTGTGATCATATCATGTACAACTGTAATTATCTAAATCAAGTCAGGCCTTATCATGTACAGTTGTAATTTCTTAGAATAGAAATCTGTAATGTTTATATATTATGCAGAAATGTAAAGTGAAAGGCGTGTAATACCTATTTCTCTGTTCAGGTTCTATTTTCTATATGGTGTCAGAGCACCCTTAACAAAAATAAAACTTAGCCGCCATCCCTCTAAGACAGTTATGTCTGACATTACAAAATCCTTCAACCACCCTGCTCAACCTGTTATTACTCATAATCCTACCTCTGAATTCCACTCCATCCAGGTTATTTCTATACAGTTGAATAGAGAAAATTTTCTTCGTTGGTCTCAATTCATACGAATGTCCTTGGTCTTAATTCGTACGAATGTACATTCGTGGAAGAGGTAAGATTGGCTACTTGGAGACAAGACGAAACTTGTTGTAGGTGATTCTGCACATGCAATGTGGAATGTATAAAACTCTATGGTGATGACATGGCCGGTGAACGTAATGGAGGAAGACATCGACTCCAATTATATGTGCTACTATATGGCCAAGGAGTTATAGAACAATGTCCATCAAATATACTCTGATTTAGGAAATCAATCACAAGTATATGAGTTGACTCTGAAATTAGGTCAAATCAGTCAAGGTGAAGATAATGTTACCAAGTTCTTCAATTCCCTAAGGCGTGTATGGCAGGTTCTAGATATGTTTAATGTTTATGAGTGGAAATCTTCTGATGATTTTAATCGTTATTGGAAAACTATTAAGGATAACAGGATCTTTAGATTCCTAATCGATTTAAATGTTGAGTATGATGAGGTGAGAGGGACGATCATTGGGAGACAACCACTCCCTCCTGTTGGAGAAGTCTTTACTAAGGTGAGATGTGAAGAAAGTAGACGTCAAGTCATGCTTGGAAAACGGCTTCCCAATCCTAGTATTGAAACTTAAGCCTTGGTAGTAGACAAGTTTGGCAGCCATGGCAAGAAACCTGAAGAGAAAACATGGGTCTGGTGTGACTATTGTAACAAGGCAAAACACACCCAAGAAACATGTTGAAAACTCCATAGGAAGCCTGCCAATTGGAAGGGGTCTCATAGGGGTAAATTCCATAAAACTCCTGTTGCTAATGAGGTGTCCATTTAGCCAAGAGCAGATTAATCAAATCCAAAAGTTGCTGAAACCTAAATCTGAATCCACAAGTGCTCTAATGCCTCTGTTGCACAAATAGGTAGTAATCTCAATTCTTCTTAAGCTCTATTGTGTTCTTTCTCATACTATTCCACTCTTTAGATCATTGATTCACGAGTTTTTGATCATATGACTAATCATTTTCATCTATTTCATACTTACAATCCTTGTTCTGGTCATGGAAAAATCCGTCAGCAAATGGGTCTTTTTCTCCTATACCTGGAAAAGGTTTGATTCACTTGTCTCCTAATATTTGCCTTAAATCAGTTATTTGTGTGCCTAAACTTAGGCGCAATCATCTATCCGTTAGTAAACTTACTCAGGAATCTAATTGTACTGTCACTTTCCTTGATTCCTATTGCATGTTTCAGAACCAGACTACGAGGAGGATAATTAGCAGTGTTAAACTTATAGATGTCTCTACTACTTTGTTAAGGAAGACTCCACGCATAAAGAAGCTCAATGCCTCAGCAGTATTCGTTCTACCTCTATTAAAGAACTAATTTTGCTTTGGCAGAATAGATTAGGCCATCCTAACTTCTTGTATCTCAATAAGGATTTCTCATTTGTTTAAAGGTGTTGATTGCTTAAAACTTCAGTGTGAACATTGCATTTTATCAAAAAGCCATAAAAACTTTTATACCTCTAAAACTTTTATCAACATGCCAAACCTTTTTATTTGATTTATAGTGAAGATTGGGGGCCTTCGTGTGTTAAAACAATCTCTGGTAAAAGATGGTTTGTGACCTTTATAGATGATCACATTAGACCTTATTGGGTGTAACTATTAAGAGAAAATATGAAGTTCCCCGATTATTTCAAACTTTTTATACCATGATTGAAACACAGTTTCACTCAAAAATTAGCACATTTCGTTTTGATAATGATACTTAATATTTCAAAACAAATCTTGCCACTTTTTTGAAAGATAAAGGCATTGTTAATCAAACAACTTTTGTTGGCACACTTCAAAAAAATGGAATTGTTAAGAGAAAAAAAAACATTTACTTGAAATTTCCCGTGCCTTGATGTTTTAAATGAATGTTCCTAAATACTTGTGGGGTGAGGCAGTGTTAACTGCTTCTTACTTAATCAACAAAATGTCAAGTAGTGTTTTAAACTATGTTTCTCCTCTTGATGTGTTTCACAAATCATTTACAGACAATCGATTGTTTTATGCTCTACCTCCAAAAGTTTTTGGATATACTATTTTTATGTATATATCTAAGGTCCAATCAAAACTTGATCCCAAGGCTGAAAATGTGTCTTTGTTGGTTATACTCCTTCTAAAAAAGGATACAAGTGTTATAATCCACATATTAGGAAACTTGTAGTATTAATGGATGTTACATTCTTCGAAAATAAAAAATTTCTTTCTTCAAGGGGAGAGTTAGAGTGAAGAACGGAATTTTAGGGATTTCACACTTTCACCTACTGTAATTATGGATCATGATCTACTAAGCAATACTGATTCCAAGATAGGGGGAAATGCTACAGTCAGTTCCTAAAGAACAGACCAAAGAGTTTCACGTTTATACTAAGAGAAAGAATCAACAAAATCATAGAGAACCATTAACTCTAACAATACAAATGTCAGGCCACTCAAACTCCTCGAAGATGGAACCTAAAAACACATCCAGCATAGGTAACCCATTTGCTACCCTTCCTTTTGTTGTCTCTAAACCTTTTTTTTTTGGTGCAATGGAAAATTAAAACAACAAGACAAAGAAAAGAAAAAAGAAACAGGGAGCCAAGCCCAGCTAACATACTCTCTCAAACAAAGTGCAGACAGAGTCACTTTTTTCTTTTCTTCCTACTGACCCGGCTATTACTGATGTTTATGATGATTTATCTGCTAATTTCAGTCTTCCTATAGCTTTTAGGAAAGGAAAAGGATCATACACTAATCATCCCTTGTCAAATCACCTTTCCCGTAGCAAATTCTCAAAAAATCACAATTCATAAGTTTCTAAAATTACTAACCTATTTGTACCAAGAAACATTCAGGAGGCACTCGTTGATCAGGATTGGAAATCAATTGTTATTGAGGAGATAAGGGCCCTTGAAAAGACTAGAACTTGGGAGTTAATTGAAGTACTTAAGGGGACAAAGCTAGTAGGATACAAGTGGTTGTTCACAGTAAAATTTTTCGCTGATGGAAGTGCGGAAAGACTGAAGGTGAGGCTGGTTACTAAAAGCTTCACTCAAACATATGGTATTGACTATCAAGAAATATTTGCTCTAGTGGCCAAGGTAAATACTATACAAATTCTCTTATCTTTGGGTGTGAATTTAGACTGGGCATTGCATCAACTTGATGTCAAGAATGCATTCTTAAATGGAGACCTTGATGAGAAGGTGTTCATGAGCCTACCTCCAGGATTTGAAGAGACTTATGGGAAGAATAAGGTGTGCAAGCTAAGAAAAGCTTTATATGGCCTAAAGCAATCACCAAGGTCATGGTTTGACATATTTGGGAAGGCTGTGAAAAGCTATGGTTATTGTCAAAGTCAAGAAGAACACACAATGCTCTACAGGAGATCTAAGGAAGGTAAACTCTCTATTCTTATTGCATATGTGGATGATATAATTCTCACTAAAGGTGATATTGAATAACTTAAGAGGTTGAAGATGAAGCTGACTCAAGAATTTGAAATTAAAGGTCTAGGACCTCTAAGTTCTTCATAGGTGTGGAATTTTCTAGATCAAAGCAAGGCATCTTTGTGAATCAAAGGAAGTATGTTCTAGATCTTCTCAATGAGATTGGACTACTCGACTGTAGGCCAGCAGAAACTCCAGTTGAATCTAATGTCAAACTCACTCTTGCTAAACCTAAAGAAGTTGTTGATAAAGACTTATTTTAAAAACTTGTTGGAAGATTGATATATTTGTCTCATACCAGACCTAACATAGCATTTGTTGTGAGTTTAATAAGTCAATTTATGCATTCACCAGGTCAAGAACACTTTGATGCAGTGTATAGGATCCTAAGAAACCTAAAAGGTACTCCTGGACAGGGCCTGGTGTTTCGAAAAAGGAACAATCTCCAAGTAAAAGTATACACTGATGCTGACTAGGCAAGAACTCTGTTGATAAAAGGTTTATCTCAAGTTACTGTAGATTTGTTGGAGGGAATTTGGTAACTTGACGAAGCTAGAAACAAACGGTTATAGCAAAAAGTAATGTTGAAGCAGAGTTTAAGTCTCTAGCTCATGGAATTTGTGAAGTTTTATAGGTAAAAAGGGTACTGGAGGAGCTGAAGGTTCCTAATTCTATTCCTATGAAGGCATATTGTGATAATAAAGTTGCAATTTCAATTGCACATAATCCTGTCCTATGCGATAAGACAAAACATATAGAAGTTAACAACACTTTATTAAGGAGAAAATTGAAAATGGCACATCTGCATTCCATATGTTCCTACTTCTCAACAAGCAACTGATCTGATATTCTCACAAAAGGGTTACTTAAGAAGCAGTTTGATGATCTAGTTGGCAAGCTGGGCATGCAAGACATTTTTAGATCAGCTTCAGAAGGAGTGTTGAGAGATATTCTTGGTGAATATTTGATTCTAATAAGTTAGCTAAATCAAATCGTGATCATATCATGTACAACTGTAATTAGCTAAATCAAATCAGGACCTTATCATGTACAACTGTAATTTCCTAGAATATAAATATGTAATGTCTATATATTATGTGGCAATGTAAAGTGAAAGGTGTGTAATACCTATTCCTCTGTTCAGGTTCTATTTTTTATAAAATCTAATGTTTTGATATACACTCTAAATTATATGATGTCATGATCAACCATGTCTGCTCCTTTCTATTAATATAGAGCTATACCTTGTCTTTCTTTGTTATGCATTTTCACTCATAATTATTTCAACAATACTTCAAAATAATAATTAGAATTATGAGTTGTAAATCAGAAAACAATCAACTTTTTTCTTAAATTAGTACTAATGAATTTCAATTGATAGATTTTTTTAAAAAGAAAGGGTTCACATTCTTCGGAGAATAAGTTAGAATGAAAGTATGCAATCTCACTAGACGAACACTAGTCTAATATGTTAGTTGATACATATTGACATATTCGATGGACCAACTTAGTTCTTAAGGTCTAGTCTAATATGTTAGTTGATACATATTGACATATTCGATGGACCAACTTAGTTCTTAAGGTCAATCATCAACTGTAGGCTCTATAGTTTGTTAAGTTAGTTGTGTGATTTATGACAACAGAGATCACTCATGTCTTGAAAATAATATACTCAAACTTGAATCTGATTTAATTATTGGAGTGTTATGATTGGATTTTCTTACAAGCTTATAGAATTAACCACGTGACGACCGCCCGGAGCATCGGAGGCCTCAGGTCGATCCCAACCTATACCATTGAAGGTATCATTATTAGAAGTTAATTACTCGAGTAATTTCAAACAATCACCGATTTAGAACTTTCTAAACATCCTTATATTTCATTTTATAAAGGCTAATAGGATTTGTCAATCTTCACATTCAACCCTCAGTTTAGGTCCAGTTAAGCTACCAATTAGGGATTTGAAATTCCATCATAATAATAATTGCACATTATCAAAAGGTTGATTGATCCTACCTGAATGGCATGACATAGTATGTACCACAAATACATAAAGAAAAGTGTAATCTCATAAATGCATAAATAAATAGATAAGCACAATTTATATCCTTTCTGGAAAATAAAGATATGATTCATCTGGCAAAGTTTTGAGTCGTCAAGCCCTAAGAGCAGATATGGAGTTGTTGGAGTTTTAAGTATAAAATATCTTAAAGAGGTCTTCGGTTCCTCTTAACTATTAAGAGTTTTGAGCTGTTTGATGCCAAAAAAACTCATGGGAATCTAATCTAAATTCTCAATCCATCTTCTGATTTCACAAATTCTTGACTCTCTTAAAAATTATCTACTTGTGTGCTGCAAACAAACATGTCTCGCATGAATGTAACCTGACGACCTGTCAATCAGATTATTTTAATCACAGAAAACTGATCAACTAGAGCTCTCATCGATGTTTTAAGAGAGCAAGTACCAACTGTGACGAAGCTTCCAATTTGCTGCCAAAGAGTCATGGCTGCCACCAACCCACATTTCTATTTCACAATTATCAGTATTGGTATGTATTATCCTATAAATGGTTGGTTGGAACTCGCTTGATTTGTCACCCATTTCAGCGTTTGTCTTGGAGATATGTAAAAAAAGAATCATCTTTTCAAAAGGGAAAAAATTAAAGAAAAGAAGTACAAAATGGTAAGTAACGCCATGTCATTTCCGTCAGATGCACAGGAAGAACCCCAATTATTGAGTGGTTCTTAAGGTTCCATAATTGGTTTGAATGCATAGTATTAAGACAGGTCCATATGCAAATCATTGTCGTATTAAAATTGCAATCAATCAGCTGCTAGAGCCATGACCAGCTTTACCTGTATCTCTATATACAGTGGTTGTAGGTATGGATGTGTCCTTTTTCTCTTGCAATTTTCTCTCCATTTCTCGTTGCAGTCTCCAGGGAAGAGGATGAATCTTCCAAAACTTGCTTAAGCTGGTATCCTTTTTTTTGCTTTTTCTTGTATCATTGGACCTCTACACCATATCTTTTTCTATCCTCTAGGATTTTATTTTCTTGGTTGAATGGTCAAGATGTTTTACCTAACAATCTAATTCTGTTGCAAGTATCGTACCTTATTAAGTTAGTGATCTTCTCTGAATCAAAGATGTGTACCAAAACTTGAAAATGAAGGGATTGCACAAGACCATGATTGTCTCTATTAATGAAACTAACAATACAGCTCAGTTCTAACAAATTGGATTTGTGAAAGAAGCAATAGGGACAAAGATGCTTATAGGTTACTTCAGACAACTCAGTTTCAACAAACCAAAGTTCTAACCAAAGCAAAAAGTACGGTTATTACAAGAACATCTCAAGACCACAATTATAATACATCTATCTATGTCCATCCAACATAAAACAGGCCATGGCAAAGCACAATATAAAGAAGAATAAAGCTCTGAAAACTTCTAAAGGGAAAGTGAAAGAAGTGACTGATGCATGTTTCAATTCAAATTGATAAATGCTCACAAAGAAGAAAGTTCAAAGACCAACAGCGAATAAGTAACTTTTTCTTTTCTTTGTATATGTTTTCTTCTTTTCTCCTTTCTTTATTATGCTCAAATCTTGCCTTGGAATGGAATCAATCAAAAGTAATAGACCCATGTCTCAATTAATAAAGATATACAAACTAAGTTTCACTATGAAGATTAGTCCTTGGTAGAGTTAATTCTCATAAATATAAATATTCTGTCTCGGTCAATAACAATAAGAAGCAAACGAAGATTTCCCTGTCCTATTTCACAATAGTCTAAACCTTAATTAGACAAGACCCTTACATAAATTATTCAAGCCGACTTGGCACCTGCTCCTCACATTATGAGTATCACAGCATTATAACTTAACCATCTCATGATCAAGTCATCCCTTGGACACTAATAAAAGTCCAAGTAGATGCTTTGAAATCAAGTAGAAGAAAATTTACTGTTTATTGACCAAATGTCTCGATGGAAATCATGCCAAGTCTAATAATTTAAATAAAAGAGAATCTTATCATCCATCATGATCCAAATTCTGATGAAACAAAGCACAACGCTAACTGATGACTGGAGCAATATTTCAAGATTTTCACACTTCAAATAGCCAATCATTGATATTAATAATGGCATCCCTTTCCCAATACAGCATTGAAGATAAAGTTACATAACCAAATGCAGATTGCTTCAGCTAAATGTAGAAAAAGGAAAAGGAACAAAAAAGAAAAAGGGAATAAGAAGACAGGAAAAGTTTTCTCTTAATAACGAAAACATCAAGGAATAAGGGTACAAGAGAAATAAGAAATACGTGGTTCTGAAAGAATGAACAACCAATTCAAGAAGAAACAATGACAAGTGGCTGATTTCTGCATAGCCCTTTTATGTAAATGTGGGAGCACCTGAATCAACTGAATAAGTGTGTTGAGAGGCCCGATCATCAACAATGGTATCATGCTCTTGCGAGCTTGATTGACATAGTTCCTCAATTTGGCCTTTTACCTCAGCCATTGATGGGCGATTATCAGGATATTGTGCAGTGCAATCAATTGCAAGCTGCAAGAGCTTAACCATGTCCTCCTCTACATTCTGATACCGTAGAAGCTCAGGATCAAACACCTCAGAATTCCACTCTTCCTTAACCACAGACTGGACCCATCTTGGAAGGTCTACCCCGTCATCATTTAAGACAGAATGTGTAGGAGCCTTTCCTGTAAGCAATTCCAAAAGTAGAACACCAAAACTGTAAACATCAGCCTTTTGGGATACTTTACGAGCATCTGTCACCTCCGGAGCTCGATAACCATCAATGCGGTTGGGGGTAGGTGTGGGACCAGCGAGATGAGCAAGGCCAAAATCCGATACACAGGCTTCAAAGGAATTAGTAAGCAGGATATTTGATGACTTGATGTTTCCATGAGAGTATGCAGGGCCTTGAGAATGAAGGTATGCAATTCCTCTGACAGCACCAAGGGCAATGATAGACCTGGTATCCCAATTCAAGGGAGTCATACCAGCCACTCTGTTTCCTGCAGTTAAACAAACCAACATGATAAAAAGAGCTAGAAAGATTTTTGATCTTCTCTGCAGCTACGACACTTGATCTCAACGTTGTAAATAGTTCCAGCATATTCTGGCCATCTCAGCATGTACACTGCAACTTCACAACTTCTTTGTTCACAGAAGAAATACATGAATTCCAAAACTCTATCCGTTTCTATTTAGAATTCGAGAAATTCCAACCTCCAAGTAAGTGAATGACATACATCATTCAACAAATACTGACAGAAAGCCGAAGTAGTTTCTACATGCAAATCCACTGAAACGAACTTGTATTCCAAGTACGTAAGCAAAATGACACAACTATTTAGTACATAACAATAATCTATCTATCAAGATGACCAAAAGCGAAGAACAGCAATCATAAAGAAAAATAGATGTCATTAAAGCAAGACGTACTCACCGTGCAAAAGTGCAGATAAGCTTCCCATGGGCATGTAATCATAAACAAGAAGCTTTTCGTCAGAACTATAGTAATAAGCCCTTAGTGGTACCAAATTCTCATGATTGATTTTGCCAACTGTTTCAATCCTCTCACGAAATTCCTTCTCTGTAACACTGACATCCTTCAATCTCTTGACAGCCACCACCAAACCCATATCTAATGTGGCCTTATAAGCTGTCCCAAAAGTCCCCTTCCCCAAAACTTCAGCAGAAGCCCTCAACAAATCCTCCAAATCAAACCCCTTAGGTGAGTTTCCAAAGAAAACCAAGCTCTTGTACCCTCCTCCGCCACTCCTAGCCTCCACCCTGGCTACAGCCCCAGCGGATCCTGAACTTACATTACCTGCACTAGTAATGTCACCAACAGGCTTCTCACGTGAGATGTCAGCTTCATAACTCTTCACTCCCTCAACATTCTTATTAGAACCTTGTTTCTCACCTCTCTTTCTTTGACATAAGAAGATCAAAATCATTAAAAGCAACAAAAATCCAGTAACACAACCAATGACTATGCCAGCAACAGCTCCACCAGACAACTTGTTATCGTCACTGTTATTACCACTGCCACTGGAAGTGCTGTTGTCACAAGATACCAAGGGTTTCCCACAGAGGGAGTTACCTTCAAAGGCAATGGCTGGTTTATCGGATAGCCTGGATGGAATAGAACCATTCAAATTGTTGAAAGAAACATTGAATTGGTCAAGCGCAGGTATATTGAGGTCAGGAATAGAACCAGTAAGCTGGTTGCGGTCCAAATAAAGAGTCCTCAGCCGCGTCAAGTTATTAAAACCGGGAGAGATGGAACCAGAGAACTTGTTGGAAGCAAGGTTGAGCCTTACCAAGTCCCGCAAACCGAACAAGTATCCAGGAATCTCTCCAGAAAAGAAATTATCTTGCAAGTAAAGATTGCGGAGAGAAAGAAGATTGGCGATGTCAGGCGGAATGAAACCTCTGAGAGCGTTGAAACGAAGAGACAGAGTGAGGAGCTGAGTAAGATTGCCAAGAGCATCAGAAGGTAGCTGACCAGAAAGCCCCATACCGGGCAAGCGAAGCTCAACAACTCTGTTGGAGGCGCAAGTGACGCCAACCCACAAGCAGGGACTCGTCGAGAGATTCCAAAGTAGGGATCTTCCACCAACTGCTCCGCGTATCCTTATCAACGCAGCCCTGTCCGAAGCAAGATCTGACTCAACAACTCCGAACAGGTAAGAACAACCCACAAAGAAAAACAACAGCGCCTCCCGGGCTGCCTTCATTTTCTTCATTTTTGGCTGCTAAGTATAGCACTGGCTCTGCCCTTGCTTTTTTGGGTTTTCCAATGGTGGGTTTCTGTTTTCTTGGAGTTGCTGCCGCGTTAGCAGCAAAACTGAAACTGAAACTGACGACGACGAAGACGAAGTTTTTGTGCCATTGGGATTTGGAAACAGGAAGTTGAGTTGAATGGGTATTTCTTAGTTTTTTCCAACTGTAGGTAAAGCGTAGGTGTGTCCGATCCGACCGTTTTGGTGGAAGGAAGAGAGAGTCAGAGTCAGAGGCGTGAAGGCTCGAATTCAATTCATTATTATATATGTTTTCAATAAATAAACAAAAAAAGAAAACCAGTACTGAGCTGGCTCGGCTCATTTATTAATATTTGGTTTGGGTTGTTTGTGATGTTAAAGTCAAAATCACTTATTTTTTAAGAAAAAACAAAAACATAGAGAGTAAGGTAACAAAACTTTTACAAATCAAAACTCAGACTATGCATTGTAACAACAACTCCTAGAAATATACAAACGCATCAACACACTCACGCTCTTGGCTTAGGTTCTTGTCTCTGAACTGAACTGAAGGGGCCGATATTTCCACAACAAGACCAGACCAGTTTAGTCAAGAGATCTAGCTGATTTTAATTAAAATTGTTATTTAATAGTATTTATTTACACCTGTGGCCGGTAGGGCTCGCACAGTGCTTGTAATAGTCCCAATTCAATACCAACATGAATGCCTCGTCACATTAGTCTTCAGGTTTAGGAAAAGGTCCATTTATTCAACTGTGATAGAAATTTGATGCAATAAATTTAAATTCTCCCGAACCCGTCCCAATCAGCCCAAACTAAGAGGAAGACTGACCCAAGTCCATAAAAAGAATATGAGGCTATTATGTACGTAGCTAGCATATGTTAGCATAACAAGATTCTGGTATGTTTTTGTTGCAATAAATTCTATTAAGACTTTATTTTCATTTCTGACATGAGTCAGGTGGCTTCATTAGTGTATATTCAATTATATTAAGAGAGACTCTTTGTACAAGGGAATGAGAAAAACATTTATAGTGGTAATTGATGACCAAACTATTAGAGCTATTGATAATACTATTGCAGGTAAATTTGGAATTCAGGGGTACGGAAATAAGAACTATGAAATTATTGGCAACCTTTACCAATACTCTTCACCGTTGACTTTCCAAAATTTGGGAGTGAGAATTTGAAGTCTTTGCTCTATATGATAGACCAATTTTTCTTGCTTGATAATATCAGTGAACAAGCTAAGGTTTCGGTGGCTTCTATTCATCTAGAAAGCACATCTCTCTAGTGGCACAAGCTTTTATGGACAAAAGGGGTAATGTAATACCTTTATGGGAGGAGTATGTAATGGCAATTATAGCTCACTTTGATGACATACATGATGACCATATGTTTGAGCTTAAGGAGTTGACACAGATTGGGAGTGTAAAGGAGTATCATATAGTGCAATTAAATTTGACACCATAATATGCCCTCAGTTGTTTTATTATTGGGTTAGCAGAGGAGGTGAGATATTTAGTAAGAATGTACCATTCATAAACCACTCAACAAGCATATAACCTAACTAAGATTCATGAGGCCAGTTTGAAGGCACAAAAGGTGAAATTCACCAACAAGGGCCCCATTCTTCCTACCTGAAGCAACACCAACAAAAAGCCAAACACCAAAAAAAATTTCTCTAGGCCTGCAACCCAAACACAAAAGCCTTAGAACCACTAGAATAGGAACAATGGAGCTCTCTTCAAACCAAACCCTCAAAGAAGGACATTAACCCCTGTAAAATTTGAGAGAAGCAGGTCATAGGTTGTGCTACTTATGTGAAGACAAATATGAGATTGGCTATAAATGCAAGGGTAGGTGAACATAATTGTATCACCTAGAGTTGGTGGAGGAAGAAGAAGTTAACGAATGACTAAAGAGTTGGAAAATGAATTGGCTCATTTTTCAGTTTATGCACTGATCAGGGTAACAAACTACCAAACAATTAGGTTACTAGACATTTTGGGAGGAGAAGGCTACAAATACTACTAAATACAGGCAATGCACAAAATTTTATTGATGTAGAACTCACTCATAAGTTAGGGTGTAAAATCTCTAAGAAAGAACCTATGATGGTAAGGGTACCTATTGGGGGCAGAATAGCACGTGACTCAGTGGTGGAAAATTTTCAATGAAGGATGCAGCACATTACCTTCTCATTAGATCTGTGCCTTATGCCTTTAAGGGGGTGTGAAGTGATGGTGGGTGTATAATGGTTTACATCTTTAGGGAGCATCCATTTTGACTTCATCAATCATGTTATTGATTTCCTTGTGTAAAGCAAAAGGGTAATACTAAGGGGAGCTATTAGGGGAGGAGTAGAACTGTTGGGCAGCAAAGTATAGATAAAACACTATCACAGAGGGGGCAGCTATCAAGTATTTGGGGTATATTATCTCCCTAGAAAGAATTGCCACGTACCCCAATAAAATTTAATCTATTCTATATTGGCTAGTACCAACAACTTTAAAGCAACTAAGAGGTTTTTTGGGGCTAACCGACCATTATATAAGGTTTATATAAGATTATGGGAAATTTGCCAAACCCCCTACTCAACTTCTCAAAAAGGATGCATTTGGCTGGAACTCAGAGGTAGAGATGGCTTTTAGCACCACAATCAAGTCATGTCTAACTCATCTGTGATAGTATTACTTGATTTTAAGGATACTTTTACCATTGAGGATGATGCTTCTGGGCATGTATAGGGGTAGTTCTTGCGCAAAGAGGGCATTCCATTTCCTTTATTAATAAAGCTCTTTCTCCCAGACATATGGCATTGTCCACTAATGAAAGAGAGTTATTGGCTATCATATTGTTAGTAGTGTGCCCTGGGCCAATGGACATATATGACTTTTGTACTAACATTATGACTTATTAATAATATATTATGAGGTGTTCTTTTATATATGCATGTATATCGATTATATAATGTGATTTACGTTCCATGAATAGCATTAGGCTTATGTCATCAAGTATGTGACTTGATAGTAAAACCATAAGCATTATAATACTATTCTAAACTGTCCCTGG
>JAOTBA010000204.1:27548016-27565729 GCA_025629845.1 Erythroxylum squamatum | reverse complement strand
AAAATAAGAATAAGTTTTGTTATAGATGATATTGAGGTATTGCATGAGTAAGAAGAATCATATGAATTGAGTTTTGAATGAGGATAAATTTCCAAATGGAGAAATTATATAAGTTGCTTTGTATAAGATTGAACATAGATGAAAGGAATGAAAAAGAGAAAAAAAAATTATACCGTTTCGGAGTGGATTAGTCTTAGGGTTTCTAACGCGACAAGTTCGTTTCGTTTTTCTAAGATACTTCGTTACCCGGATGTTGGAATTAAGTTTTTGTTCTTAAGCGTTTTGCTTTCGTTTTGTATATTCGATTCTTCGATCCCGCTTTGCATTTTGCTTCCGCTTTGTTTCGCTTCGAAATCCGTTCCTTCGATTTCTGTTTTTGACTTTATTTACGCCTTTGTTTACCCGATATTCCGATTTGATTCGTTTTGATTCGATACTTTCACTTTGTCTTTTCGTTTGCATGCTTTGACTTTAGCTTCGGATTTCGTTCTTCGAATTCGATTTCCTTCGTTTCCGTTTTCCGTTTTCCGGTTGGGGTTCGGTTCCGAAATCGGGTCCCAACACTAAAACATGATGCAATTCACACTTATCAACATCTCCACACTTAAACGTTTGCTTGTCCTCAAGCAAACAAAACAATAAACAACATAAGAAAACACAAAACATGCATATGCAGTAATGAGACAACGACTTCAACTTAGCGAAACAAATTTAATTATAAACAAAATCCTTCAAGTCGTTCTAACTTATTAACAAGCGAAATCCATGTCTAAGCACCTTGGACTAGATATACAAATTAATCAAAATTTTAATGTTGAGTCTATTCACCTCTATCACTTGCACACACACATTGATAATCATTTAGTCAAAACAAAAGGGTAGCTATTCCTCATTAGGTTTTTATGAAAAATCAAGCTACTAACAAGTTTGGTAGGTTTTTTTAAACATTCTTTTTGTTGCTTTTTTTAAAGGACATGAACCTAGTCTTTTTACACGGAGGCAAACATTTGTGATGAATGTCGATATGGTTACTCAACTAAGTCATGTTATTATTAAGCCGTTTGGTTAGGATGCCATTATAGCCTTTTTACAAGAAGGCACACATTTGTGATACGTGTCGATCCGGTTACTCAGCTACATCACATTCTCAACTAGCTACTAGCTCTATTCATAATCTGTAGGCCAACGGAATAGTTATTTTAGTTAAAATTATACTACTTTTTTAAACACAAAATTTTTGCCTACCTTATTGCTTTAGCTAATCATTCTCATGAAAATGTACTAATAATGCCACTTATTTGATTGGCCTAAAATTATAAACGAGTATGGGAAATTCCTAGGGAGAATGGACTAACATCGTATCCTAATTAACTAACATATTTAGCCCTAAGTAACTTAGGTCACTAATTTCACAAGTTAATAAATCTTCGCAACCTAAAAGGCTATGTTTAAGGCTAGATCTATCCTGTTAAGTCCTAAGTGTTGACACATTCACACAATTCACATCATGCAACCTAAACAAACTATAATATAATATGCAAAATTCACACTTAAGGTAAAAACACACAACCATCGGCACACTTGAATAACACATTGTCCTCAATGTGAGAAGGGTACAAACACACCAAAGGGGAATAAAACACAATATAAGATAAACATAAGAAGAAAGTACTAACAAATATGAAAAGAAAAGGGTGAACACAAAACAGTTTATGGTGATGGAGGTGGTGATGGTGATAGTATTGAGACCAAATCCGGTTGACATCGAGAGTGTTTCCCTATCTTATAAGTGATTCAAGAAACTAAAAGAATTAACAATCCAAATCATTCAAAACTTATTTTAGAATTTAATACAAACCTAACTACACAGCAATTTAAATCTAACTATTAAACGTGCTAATTTATGGTCATTAGCTTGACCTTGCATTCTTAGAAGTTCATTAGAATCAATTATGAGCGGCTTTCTTCCACCCTTTTCATTCAACATCAGTTTTGTAGCCTATAAGTAAGCTACAAATTGCAAAATGATCAAAAGGACAATATTGATAAAATTATGAAAACCAATTATGCTCAGTAATGTCCTTTTTTCGAGTGAACTGCCAAGAAAACAAGGAATAACAAAACTCCCTGAATCTTCCATAAAATCTAGCAGTATGCTCGGTAAGAGGGTGAGATGTTCTCTTTTTAGTTCTTCCTCATTCGCCCTCATCTCCTCTACTTCTTTGGCTTCACAAATAGAGACTTTCATAGCTTCTTCAAACTCGATATTTGTTGTCATATATTCTTTATCCTTTTGCTCTTTAGAAGATTCGAACACATCAATTATCCTAAATAAGCTACTCTCCTTTGGATTCTTTAATACATCATTCATGTTGAATGTTACTAGGTCATCATTAATCCGAAGCATAAGGTTCTTTTCATGAACATCTATAAAAGATTTTTTTATGTTCACACATGGTATATCAAAAACTGGTGAATAATAGGGAGTGTCAGCATTCTTTTCTTCATCCTCTTTCTTCATCTCTTGGTCTTCAATAAGGTAGGGCTTAGTTTGGTTTTCCAATGATCCTTCTAGCTCTAAGCTACCCGCCTAACATCTCTTTCTCCCCAAGCAGAGCATCAACTATGAAAAACATGCTCAGGTCCAGCTATCTCTCGAGCACAGGTTTAGGTTCGGCCTCAATGGGAAAATCAAATGGAGCACCTAACAACGTACTAAAGGAAGGGATATGATTAACTAAAGCAGGAGAGAGATAGTTAGCTTGGGTACGAAAGGATATCGCTTAGAAATGCATGACTCGAAACTAGGATTAAAACTAGATCACTGGATGGAATTGAACTAGATTAGGCTTAGGCCCTTATCTAGAGTCAGTCTACCCAGAGAAAGGGGAAGCTATCAAATCAGGTTCGAGGAGCCTTACTAATTAATAAGACATCGAACTGTCTCACTCAAACTCATGACTGATGGTGATCGCACATAGGCTGAGCGTCTATAAAAACATCATGCCACCTGGTACGACTAGGGATTGAGCTTAGATTCTTTTACTCATGGTATTCAGTAATTCCCTCATTTTTTATCTAAAAAATCCTTTGGTTTTGAGAACTGATTGAGATGCTCGGAAGAAAATAATGAATCGAGTCTGAAGGGCCAGTCAATCAGTTCGGGTTCTCGGTCGGATCCCGTTTACCTGTCCCCCATTCTTAGGTGCAATAGCCTCATATTGCTCTCTTTGATGTATTTACATATTACATAAAGAGTCTTCCACACTTCTCTTAAAAATTTCACAGGAAAGTCGTCACACTCGAATCTCTAGGTTGCAAATAGACGAGGCGTGATTTTCCATTACTTACTCAATTTGCTCTTCTAGTCTCTTCTAGCCCTCTTCTATGTTCGTAAGCTTATCCAAGATCTTGTCCAATTTAGAATCCCAAGAACTAAACTCATCTTGATGAAATCCTAATAGGTCTTGATGTACTAAGTGAGTCATTACATTGTTGGACCAATAGAAATTTGGGTAGTTCTGCCACCCTAAAGTGTACATGTTCCAATAAGGATCATTACTTCCCCAACCATACTATGCCTTATTGTAGTTCGCAAAAGTTCCTTGTTCCCTATAATATCTATCCTCCATCATTGTCTTTTCCATTTCTTCTTAGCATCTAGCTCCTCATATGTCTCATTCTCACTCTAAGATGTCTTGATGTGTCTTTACTTTATGCCCCAAACTTCTTTCTCTATTTTTGTAAACAAAAGACGGTGAAAATGCCTTAGACTAAAGAACTAAACTAATCTTCACCTCCTCAGCAACGGTGCCAAAAACTTAATAAGGTATTGATGTGTGTAATTTTTGATAATACCCTCGATAATTTGCAAGCACACGGTTCGTTAGCGTAGTACCTAAGGTGTCGATCCCATGAGGAGGGATAATCTAATTCTAAAATCTAAGGCTAGAAAAAACTGCAAAAATTCAAAATATAACTAAAATAAAATGAGAATTCAATTCAATCAGTTAAATCAAATTAGAATCAATCACATAAATATTAATAATTAAGCAGTTGCAACACACACCTAAGAATCAACCTAAGGGAATTACCAATTGAGAGAGAGGGAATTTTTCCTATCCTTAATGATAACCTAATTGATTATGAATTACTGGATTGTTGGTTCTAGACGATCCTAGGGTTGATTACTTTCTCTCGAGTTATATCCATTAACCTTAAATTTTAAACCCTAATTAGATTATGAAAGTTGCAATCTCTCAATTAACAACCTATTCAAAACCCTAATTAGTTATGAAGTTCTCCAATAAACTACTAGAAACCTATGCAAGATCTCTCTTCACACAATTTACTGATTTGATTTAATTCTTGTTTTATTAAATCACCTAACTCTCATTAGCCTAATTTAATCTTTTTTTATTCAATTCACCCTCTTAGTTTATTATCAAATTATGCATTTCCAGAATTAAACCATAACAAACTCAATAACACATTAAAAAATCAAATTTCATTAATTCAAAGATAAAACTCCGAAGGTGAGTTTATAACATCCTCAACATTAAAAAATCCTCTCATTAAACTGTTATTCCAATTCTATACAATAATAAAATTGAAAATAAACAAGAAATACGATCTAAATGGATGATGGGAGGTAATGACATCAGGAAACTCCTTATCCGGAAAGTAAGTCAGCTTCTTCTTCTTCTCTTCTCTCTTCCTTCTTCTCCTCTCTCTTCCTTCTTCTCTTTCTCTATCTCTCGATAAAATCTCCATAAGGTTTCTCAAGGTGGCTGATGTCAACAACTCCTTTCTTCTCTTTTGTTGTTCTTTAAACAATCTTTTATGTTTTGGGTAAACCTAGGATTTTTTTTTAGGTCCGAAAGGTCCAAAAAATCCCTCAAAATGAACCATATGGAGATAATTACTAGTGATTTAAGGAATTCTATGGCCATAGTGAATTGAGATTTGAAAAGATGTTTTCAAATATCAATAGCTAATTAGCAAGAACGAACATGACTTGATTCAAAAGAGTAGACACTATAATCATACTCTATCCAATTGGAGCAATAGATGACAAAAGGATTAAATTATACATCATAACTATGTATGAATAGTTTAAGTCAAACCACTTTCGCAGTCCTAATATTTGGGTAATTATAACATGTTGCTAGATGTCAATCTTGATTTATAATTATAAATTGTTTAATTGGAGAATTAAAGATAAATTAAAAGGTTTTTAATTTTCTAATTCTAAATATGAATTATAATTATAATTTACAATAATTGCCAATATATTAGGAACCTAATGGGTCACTCATAAAGAGTAGGTTAAAAGAGAAAGTTCAATTTCAATTAAGTTGGACTTAATTGAAAAGTTTGAGAAACTTTAGGGATCAAATATGAGATATTTGATTTTATTAAAATTAAATAAATTATAATTAGATTTTGATTTTAATTATAATTGAAATATTTAATTTTAATAAAAATAAAACTCTAATGCTTTTTTATAAATAACAATGTTTTAAAAGCTAGCCGAAAGTTAAACTAGTAAGATAAGAGATTTAAGGTTTAAAAGGTTCATCTGGTATTAGACCATCATAATATCAACTAAAAATTGAATAAAATTAAAATTTTTTAAATATGATTGAAAGAGATTGTCCTTATCTATCAAATAATTTGAAGTTTAATTGAAAAAAGAGATTGTTAAATGAAAAGCAATTGATTTATTTTAGGTATAAGAACTTATTAATTTATAAATATTGACTGATTAATTAATAAACTAATCAGTTTTTAACAAAAGAGTTATTAAAGTAAATTGAATCGAAAAGTTGAAAACTGAACCAAAAGTTAGATTGTTTAAGATTTTTATGGTTGAACCGGCTGAAATGATTGGGTTTTTTAATCATTAATATATAGGAACAAGAATAAGGGAACTAGCACTCCTGTTGATTCCTCTCAAATAGTTGAGTGTTTTTATTGCATTGTGGATATTGTTAGAGGTTATATGCAAGAACAACTCGTGGTTGACACATTGAAAAAGTTTAGAAAGGCTTTCAACAAGAATATCATATCAGATATGATTTCATATTTTTCAAGTTATTCAATTATTGAGATCCGATTAGAAACTGTAAAAAAAAATCATTGTGCTCGTGCTTAGATTACAGTTGGTTTCTCAATAGTGGTATCAAAGTTAGGTTGGCAAAGTCAGATGAATATAGATTCATAGATTTGGGTCAAATGAATGAGTGATTTATAAAATGACTTAAATCGCTTCACATAAGCTATGGGTTAAGGGGGAGCTAATTCAATTTGGATAGATCCACTTGTGAGGGGTGGATGTTAGAAATTCATAAGTGGATTAATCACTTATAGGAAAAAGATATAAGGATGAAGTGAGTTATATATATAAAAAAATAGGACTCATAACCCATTACCTTAAGGTTTTGGGTTAAGATATGATATCCTGGTTGTATATAAGCTCATTTAAATCTTGTTCAATTTCTCCTTAGGCCCCCTCAAAACCTTTCATTGGTATCAAAGCATATTTTAATTGTTCAACTAATGTTGGGAAACTAACCGTGATCAAATCATTGGCCTAGCAGAAAAATAAAATTTTATGATTTTCGATCGAATCCCAAAAGTTGAATAACTTGAAAAACACATATTGTAAAATATAAAATCTTACTTGATTTGATATTTTTGTTGAAATCCTTTCAAATCTTTTTTGATGTGTCAACATGAATTGTTATCGCGTCTAGCCACTAACAGTACCCGCAGAGCAATAAAAACACCTAACTCTTTGAGAAAAATTAGTAGTAGTGCTAGCTACCTTTATGCTTATTTCTAAAACTTTAAGTTTTTATTAAAATTAGAGTCAAACTCTAATTATAATTAACTTAATTTTAAGAAAACGAAATATCTCATATTTGATCGTTAAAGTTTCTCAAACTTTACAATTAAGTATAACTTAATTGAAATTGTTTTTTCTCTTTTAAACTGTTCTTTACGTGTGACCCATTAGGTTTCTAATATATTGGCAATGATTATAAATTATATCATAATTTATAATTAGAATTAGATAAATTAAAACTCTTTTGAATTTATCTTTTATTCTCCAATCAAATAGTTTATAATTATAGATCAAGATTAACGTCTAGCAATATGTCATGATCATCCAAATATCATAAATGTTGAAGTAGCTTGACTTAACCTATCTATTCATGGTTATGATTTATAATTTAACCCTTTCATTATCCCATGTTCCAATTAGACAAGATATGGATATAATGTCTATTCTTTTGAATCCAATCATGTTCATTCTTGCTAATTAGTAAGTGCTTGATAGTTAATGCTTAAAATACCTTTTTAAATGTCAATTTAGTTTAGCCAAAGAATTCCTTGAACTGCTATTAATCAAGAACAGTAGAACATTCTTGCTAATTACTTTAGAGTGACAAATCTTTTATTGACTTACGTAACTATCTCCATATGATTCATATTATATCCAAGTACTACCGAATTAGCTACCCTAATTAGAACTGGTCATAAGTAGCAACAAAATATAATAATTCTCACATGAGATACCTTGGTAATCTTAAGTCTAAGGATCAATTATACAACTATCATAATTTCAATACATATAAGTAATATTCCCTTTGGGATCCTCATAATTGGTCAATTTAGTGAATTTATTCTCTAATAAGGACCTACACATCAGTTTAAGTATGTCCATACTTTAATTTATGAGATCAATTACTTTCTTCATAAGAAAGAAACATAACTTGTGCTAGTTCTACTATTTCATCAATATCTCGTTTTGATGAAACTATAACTAGGAACAATTTGGGAATAATACATAAATGCAAATTGAATCTCATAATTATGATCTTATCATAATTTCAATTTCATAGTTATTATTCCAAGGATTTTACCTTTAATATTAAAACATCAAATGTAATTAAGATAACAAATAAAGATAAAGAATGACATAATTAATTAAAGAATAGCGTCATAAATAAAATTACAACCAATCGATTGGCTGTAAAGGCATAAGCTAACAATTTATGACAAAGAGATTCTTAGGATCGAATGTTGATGTTCAAGGATGGAATTTTAAGATGATTCCATTTGGAGTAGGATGAAGAATATGCCCAGGATTACAGTTGAAAATGAGAAATTTGCACTTAATGTTGGGTACACTTATTCATTCCTTTAATTGGAAGCTTGAAGCTAGTGTTACACTGGAAATCTTGGACATGGATAATAGGTTTGACATAACCTTAGAGAAGGCTCATCCGCTACAACCCATACCTATGCAATTGTAAATGTTAGGAGAAGCAAGATAAAGAGGAATTATATTTGCATGTATGATGCGAAGGATGAGGACTCTTTATATGGTATATAATGGAGTAACATATATGGAAAGAAAATATTACAACATAATTGCGAGATATTTAAGATATAATTAAAGGGATCGTATTGTATATATGTTAATATCTATAAAAGCCAGGTAAAGTTTTCTGACAAATCACAAAAGCATTGAGGTGGATGAGATTTAATGAAGATATCAATAACTTGATCACGAAAAGAGATTCAGACAAGTTTGATAGAATTCTAAAGAACATGATGTTAGATATAGTGACAATCATTCTCAATGTGCTTAGTATCGTTAAGTAGCCATCGAAGCTAGACTATCTCAGAACAAGTGTCAATAAGAACCTGATATTTAGATTTTGTGCTAGAATAAGACACCACATTTTGATTCTTACTCTGCTAGGATATTATTAAATCGCTAAGAAAGAAATGATATCTAATGATAGAACTTTGATTAGTAAGATCCCAATTCTAATTAGTATCATAATATTCTTTCATGTCTAATGTAGATGGACTAGATAAATGGAGATCATAAAATATTTTAATGTAAATGAACTAGAGAAATTTAGACCATAAAGCAAAGTTCCTGTCACATATCAGAAAGTATGAATAACTATTGAAAAGTGAGTGGTATGAGGAGTAAATATGAACTAATTGACAACATGAATGACATAAGCTATATTAAGATGAGTGCCAATGAGATAAACTAGACTGCTAACTAACAATTGATAAAAATGACATTATTGAGAGGAGTGTCATCAGTAGCAAAAAAATGAGCATTAGGCTTAGTGGGAGTGCTAGATATCTTGTCAATTTGAGGAAGGAGATTTGTAGCATATTTTTCTTGAGATAAATAATATCATATAATGTCAAATGATACCTCAAGACGAAGAAAGTAGCTGAGATGCTCAGGATTTTTCATTTTTAAATATTTACTTAGAAATGTTTTGATGTCATTGATGCCCTAAAAATCATCACCAATAATGATTATATTATCAACATAAAGAAGTAACAGAATGAAAACTCTCCCAGTTTGATGAAAAAATAATGTAAGATCACAGGGGCTTAAATGAAAGCCAATCTATCTAATATTAGAGATATTTTTAGCGAATTATGATCAAGGAGCTTATTTCAGGTTATTGAAAGCTTTTAGAAGACAAAAAACTTTATTAGGAGGATGATTGTATATAAGAGGTGGTTGCATATAGACTTCCTCAAAAAGATCCGTATGAAGAAAAGCATTTTTTATGTCCATCTAAAACAACCAATACTACTTAAGAACAACAATAGCAAGAAGGCTATGGAAAAAGGTGATGCGAGCTATACGAGAAAATGTCTCTTCATAGTCAATGCAATATTCTTGTGTGAATTCTTTAGTAACTAAGTAACACTTGTGGTGTTCCACAGTATTATCAGCTAGAGTTTTAATTTTATAAACCCATTTATGGCCAAAAATAAGACTTGTTTGATGGTATATTTACTAAATCTCAAGTATGAGTGCTAGTAAGAACCTAGAGTTCTTCTTTCATAATTTGCTACTGCACAAGGTTAGTATTAGTCGCACGATAAGTGTAAGGTAAGGTTCATATAGGAAATAATCATAGAATAATAATGATAATTAGAAAGGGTAATATTAGGTTATCTTACATAAGTACTGTGACAAAGAGATAAACTTCTAGTAGTTAGGGTTGAGATGAAAACTGAAGGAGAGGAGTTACCAAAATCTATAAATGTTGAAGAGTCACTTGGGGAACGAAAAGAGATGACAGTTACTCAAGTTTCCTATTAACAAGTCATCAAGAACAAGGAATAGATGGATCTATTAGATATGAAGAAGGAACAATTTGAAACTAAAAACTCGATATGGTGGAAAATATTTTATTTTCCTAAAAGGTGACATAATGAGAAATCCTGATACCTTGAGAAACTAGGTCTGAACACTGATAACTGTATATTCTATATCATATCCTAAAAAGCATCATAACCTGGCCTTAAGCTCTAATTTAGTGTGTTCATAAGGTTGAAGATAAACAAAACATGCACTACCAAAGACTCAAAGAGATTGATAATAATGTAAACATTTGAAAGGAGCGATATTACAGATAGTGTGAGAAGGAACTTGATTAATGTACAAATAGTAATAAGAACGGTCTCCCCCGTAAGGACTCCATATATGTAGAAGATAAGAAGAGCACAAATAGTATTTAAAATATATATATGTTTTTATTGGGTTCGGTCATTTGGTGTAAATATGGTTGGATAGGAAATTGGAACTATTGAGCCATTCTGAATTAAAACATAGATAATCTAGACTCTTTATATTCTATGCAATTATCTGTTTGGATAATTTTAATTGAACAAGAAAACTAGGTTTTAATCATAGAAGCAATTCAAATGTATCTTTGAAGTATCTTAGATTTTTTTTTAACATATAAATCTATGTGTACCAAAAAAATCATCCATAAAATAATAAAAAAACGAGAACAACCTATAGTAGGAAGCAAAAAGAGATTGCAAATATTAAAGAATAGTTTGAACATCATAAAGGGTAAATGTTAGAAATGGAGTGGTAGAGGATCCCTCAATAATAACAGTAGTGATGGAAGAAAGAACAAGTCTAGAAGCAGTTATATTACAATTACCAGAAGTATCATAACTACTGGAACATAATCACCTGTTCCCAAAATTGTTGTCCCCCCTGTTCCCTTTAAATCCAACCCATTTATTTTTTCTCTCTCCCAGTTAATAAATGTGCTGGATGTAAAGGGAACAGGGGGAACAACAATTTTGGGAATAGGTGAATACGTCCCGTAACTACTAGCCTATCAATTCTGAGGCCATTTATGATAACTAGCCTTTATATGTCCAAGTTTCTAGTAATAGTCGCATTTAATAATGCAACAAGAACATGGAGGGATATATGAAGTAGCATTAGTTTGAGAAACAAGCTAAGGAGGAGTGTTTGACATAGTGGTGAATATAGAATTTATTGGTGGTAATGAATGCTCATCTTTTAAGGTGTTAAGACAAGTTTCTTCAAATAATAATTCTTAAATCACAATTTTTAGTTTACATAAGGACTACGGTGGAGTAAACATGCACTAATGTATTCATATTCATATCTTATAATCATAAGTAGATGCAAAACACATTAGCAATCATAAATTCCCATGTAAATAGTAGCAAAGGTAGAATCAGGTCATTAAGGATCATAATTTGATCACAATTTGCCAACTGATCTTAAAGTGTTTGAAGTTCAAAGACATCAATATGTATTGTCAAATTAGGTTGTTAGAAATAAAGTTGAAATTGATGCACATCATTAGAAATAGAGTATATAGTTTTTAGAAAGTCCTGTATCTCATGTGTAGTATCAAAATAATGAAATTCTCCTTTAATTCTAAAAAGATAGGTATTATAGAATTATGTCAAACCTTGATGGTTTTTATTATCTCATTGCTCTAGTAGCCTAAATATTTGATTTCATCCTTATAAGTAGTTTTAATGGTTTTGGAAATTTCATTAGTCATATAATGCTAAAGAAAACAATCTTTCAAAAAACTACATATCTTTTGTGACCACAAATCATAGTTAGTGCCATAAAAAATGATAGAGATAGGTTGTAAGACGAATTGAGAGGCATACAAGAAATTTTTAAGAGAAATTTTGATGGAGAAAATGACAAACTAGGATAATGAGTTGAAAATCAAGCTTAGAACTTGAAGCTATAAACTAATCATAAAAGTAAAATTTAGAGACCTAAAAACCTTAGGAACTGATATGAGAATTTAAAAAATAGATATGGATAATCATGAACCGGGTAGGTCAAAAAATTCGAATTACTTAAACCTAAAAGCTAACCAATTAGAGCAGTTACATTTGACTGGCATATGAGGCCATGTCTAGCAGCTAATCTATTTCTGGTGAGTGGTGTTTGAATTGTCTGGAGATGGAGAATATGATGATAATCTTAGATTGGTGTTCGAGGGTCCAAAAAAAGGAAATAAATTTGGATAGAAAAGCAAAGACAAGAATAAAGCATACCAACTAATAAAAAGTTATAGAACAAGAACTTGAGTAGATGGAAACTAAAAATTGAATAGAGTTCTAATACCATACTAGTAAAAACAAGATAAAGAAAAATTATACTTGTGTTATGTGTATAATACAAACAATGAAGGTTTCCTTATATAATGTATATAAAATATTATAATATAATACTAGAATATTATAATCTAATTATAAAATATTTAAGACATAATTATAAGGGTTATGATATCTTGTAGATGTGTTAATGATAAAAATGTTCTATTTTCTGGCCCACTAGATATGTATTACCTTTTAATTGTTGCAAGACATGTTTTGCATTATATTTGACCGGAAGCTCAATCTAGCATGAAGCTTACAACTTAAGTCCGAGTTCAATTGACCTTATATGACTCAAAAATAAATCATATTTGAGTCAATTTTTATGATTTTTTAATTTAAAATTTAAAAATGACGTTGTTATATTTAAGATAACAGTTTTTTACATAAAATTTTTAAGATTTAAATTGAGCTAAATTGGACATCCTGAATTTGAGGACAAAACTTAAAAATTATAAAAGCTTAAACTTAACTTAAAATTTGATTAACTTAAATTGACTTCATTGACTTTAAATTAAGCCAAATCGAACTAATTTATGAAGCTAGACTGCTAGGAAAGCCGGAGAATAGCGCTAGCGGATATTAGGAAGATAGTGAACAACACACCAAATATTAGAAGGAAGCGCTAGCTTCTGGTACAAGTTACAACATGCCGGAAATTAGGAAAGCTGGTGAAGGATAGAGAATAGCGCTTTCCTAGCCGTCTAGCTTCATAAATAAGTGACGTGACTTGCTTGCTGTAAATTGCTTGTCACTTTGAAGGAGGATATCAAATTAATCACAATATTGCGACTAAGATTGGCGTTGACATATACAGTGACTTTATGATCTTCCTTGAGCTTATTTAAATTGCAATCGGTTCTTTAATTAAATTCACGTGTATAGATTATCCAGTTTCTGGTGTCTGCAAAGTTTATATCGTGCTCTTTATGAAATGAAGACGAAAATAAAAAGCAACAGTAAGCTTAATATTATCTCAATGAAAGCGTCCACTTAAAATGGAACAAAACCTTGAGGTCTTGGGTTCGAGCAGTGGCTCACCCAAGTACCAAAGAGGACAATACCGAAGAGGAAACCCACCCCGAGGGGAAACCCACCCCGGTAGGGTCGCCCGGCCCGAGTTCGGGGTCCCTACATGTTATATCCATCCATATACTATTTCTTTTCCCGCATATATATATATATATATCCTCAACTAATCCAGAATTTCTGATGTATAATCATTATGAATTTTTCGGTCTCAATTTTCTCCTAATATTCCCTTAGACTGAATTACAAACTCTTATAACAATACTCGCATAACCTGTGGATCCCAATTTCATGCTTTTATGATCATAACAATTGTATGATTGCATTTCATTCTACTTGTACACTTTAGTCTCCTCATTTCTACTCATATTCTTGTTTTCCTCAATCAAGCCACAATAATATACCTATTCATACTTAAATCACCTTCAAGGGTACATATTCCAGTGGTGGTGAACCGTTATTCATCATACAAAACCAGATACTATTTCTCATTTTCGTAATATCCATAAAGCTTTATTTTCTCACATCCTGTCAGATCATCAATTTTCTCAACGCTTTCAACCGCTCAGACTCTTAAGGAAATGCTTATGCATGTGACTTATACTGAGGATCAGTTGTCGCAGTCTGCTATGACATGACTAATATGCATATGCATATAACTTGACACATATTTCAGAATGCCCATATAAGATAGTACTTCTGGGCTCTGATACCATATAAATGTAGCACCCCACTCTCGCAATGGCCCGAACTAGACATCGATGTTTATATCTGAGTCCATGCCCCGCGAGGGTGGCGTGCTAAAGCACTCAATCAGTCAAAAATCAATATAATTTTTTTTGAAACCACAACATAATATACGAAAATTGATACTCAAATTGGGCCCACATTTTCCTTTATAAATATTTTCAATTATCACAAAACCATTAATGAAATTTTTAATAGCCATTTGGGCCCTTTAACAATTACGAAACACTCAAGTCATTTCGGAATACAAATTTATACAAAAAGTTGCGAAAGATACAAATCAATACAAAATAGAGAAATGCAATGCAAACGCGAACTAATCCCGACCCCTATCCTTCACTTGAAAGTTGTAGGTATACTCTCGTTGGCCTAACGAGGTATTCTTCTAATCCTGAAAAATATTTGTAAATTTTGGGTAAGTTTTGTAAACTCAGTGAGTGACCATCATCGATGGCTCACCCAATCACATAACATATAATTCACATATCTCATTTTAATTCACATTCAATACACTTAATCATTCAAAATCTTCAATCTTATAATATTATATGCATGAGACTCGTGTTCATTCTTATTGTTGTGAGTGAGTGCCAATCACTTGCACAAATACTGGCCCATAGGGCTCAGTCAGAACAGAGTTCACGGAGCATAGCTCTACGTGCAGAATCAGAGTTTACGGAGCAAAGTTATACGTGCAGAATCAGAGTTCACAGAGCAAAGCTCTACGTGGAAGTGTTTCAAACTGGCTACTCAAGTCACAATGCCTTTATCTGAGCATGCATTTTATGAAATGCATCACATACTGATCATGTTATATCACATATGAGGTTAGATCAGAAACTCACATTCATCAGACCTGAGTCCGGCGTTCAACTTTCGTGAGAATACACATAACATACAAAATTTCACAACGGATCAAAACACTTCCAATACATGCCCAACTATTATACTCCTTGGACTTCAAGTCTGGAACTCAGAATCAGAACACAAACATTTCAATAATATGGAAGTGTAAACAAATTAAAACCATTCATAATTATTCATGATCACTCAATTCATAACACAAACAAACAATAAGGTAAGACCATCTAGGTCTACTCACAGTACGCTCCAAAATAGCAGTTGCTTCCAAATTCTGGATACGCCTGTATGCAGATGTTTAACCTGCACATCACAATTTATGCAATACACAATTCACACCCGTTACAAAACTCATTTATGCCCAAATAGTTATATGGGCTATGTACAATGCATGTTCAATGACAATCCCGGGTATATGTTCTAAATCACATATTAAGCTCATTCCCATTTCATAATTCATATATGTCAATGTGAACTTAGGTTTACACTTTATTTGGACATGATCTTTCTAAATTCTCCTTTCAATCTTTACCCTTTGCATGTGTCTAGCTTATTCATAAGCTTACGCCTCAAAAACACTTAATTACTTTATATCATAACTTAATTTCTTATCATCTCTTTTCTAACCTCACATGATCTCATAATATCCAATTCTCATCCAATAGGAATTCAATTGAAAATCCCACAATGCAAAATCACAAAAATTGATTCTAGAATACTTGAACCCAAGCATTTTCTAAACTCCATAAACTAGAATCCTTCCAAAAATCTAAAAGATTCCAAATAATCTTACCTTGATTCTCCACCAATTGAAGAGATCTTTAGCTCAAATGGAAGCTCTTTTCTTTCTCTTCCTTTTTCTCTTCTTGGTCAACCTCAAAATCTCTCTTGAAGGCTAAGGAAATTAAAACCCTGGCTTGTTTTCTCTTCTTTCTCTCTTTCATTCCTTTTTCATGATTTCTCTCTCTTATCTCTTTTCTCATCCACGCATTTTGCTTCTCTGGAAGCTTCTCATTCACGTTTTCTACTTTATTTATAAGCAAGACAACACTTTTTCTTCCAATTATGCCCTTAATGATTGAGAATTGTCCCATTTGCTCTTCCATTTATGCCTTATGTCTTTTATACTTAAGTGTCTGGCCAATAGTACCCTTGAACAATCTAACATAATACTTTCTTCCAGAAAAATGTCCCCTATTGTCTTAAGTTTCTAATGCTATCAAAATCATTCAATTTGGTTCAGTAATTCAAAAGATATACTTCAAACATTTTTTGACTGCTCTTGTCCAAAATAGTATACTATGCACAACTTCCATATGAAATTTAGACATCTTAGAGACTGAATTAGATTTCAATCTCTTCATACCATCTGTAGCTCCATGTCTCTAGTTTATCACAAATCAGAAATCTTCTCATTTGGAGCTCTACCAATCCAGAAATCATCAAAATATTGAAGTATGTTCAGTAGAATAACACCAGTTCATATTATTTAAGAACACACTCACTGTACCCGTCCCACATTTTTCACTTAATCTTTCTCACTTCATTTCAGATGACTATGATTTTTGTTGGAGATGTAGAGAAATGTCTTACAAGTCCAATGGTTTAAGAATCAGGTCATTTGGGTGTCTAGAGAAGAAGTTATGACCAAAAGAATCAAACATGTTTTTATCCTCAATCATACTGAACCTGTTTCGGGGAAACAGCCATAACTTTCTCTACAATATCCTGATTATGGTGTTCTTTAAATGGTTTGGAAGAGGACTTCAAGAGCTACAACTTTCATGAAGACCTTGAAGACAAATTCTATCTTTTGTGGGATCAAAAATGGAACAGAAGATAGAAGATGAACAGTAACTAAGACGATACGGATGAACAGTAATATCGTTCTAACATGAACAGTAATTAAGACGATGCGGATGAACAGTAATATCTTCTTAGTATGAACAGTAACTAAGATGATGAAAATGAACAGTAATATCGTCTTAGTATGAACAGTAACTAAGACGAAGTGGATGAACAGTAATATCGTCTTAGTATGAACAGTAACTAAGACGATGGGAATGAATAGTAATATCGTCTTAGCATGAACAGTAACTAAGACAAAGTTGATAAACAGTAACTAAGACGATGGGAATGAATAGTAATATTGTCTTAGTATGAACAGTAACTAAGACGAAGTTTTCTTCCTTCTTTCATTTGTATCGTCTTATTTTTGCATCGTTTTACTTCTGCTTCGTCTCACTTTGCTTCGTCTTACTTTTCACTCTCCAGAGCATCACCACTTATAAAGATCATAACTTTTGACTCAAATGTCCAAAAATTCCATATTATATACCATTGGAAAGGTAACAGAAAGATCTACAACTTTTAAGAAGGCAACTTTGCTAAAATCTCTCTAGATCAAATCCCAAATTTTCCCTAAAATCCAAAGACGAATTTTACATTCATCCACCAATGTACTGCACCCAATTCTCAAATTCATGACAAATTTTGAGATTCTTAAAGACAGAATTTAAATTCGATGTCTTCATAAGAAATGTAGCCATATGTTTCT
>JAOTBA010000204.1:27372706-27394862 GCA_025629845.1 Erythroxylum squamatum | reverse complement strand
ATTTATCCATCCAATTATTGAATGTAGTATGTTGCAATTTTAGGGTTAATTAATTGTGTTGATTAATTATGCAATTAATCTATAATTTTGTATTAAATTTCTTTCACTTAGAACTATGTTGGCTCACTTCACTTCTTAGTGAAATCGGTTTCTCTTACATCACACCTACTCCTTGATATGATAACCTTAGTGCTACTTTTCTTGCTTTTGATCCAGTCTCTCATGCTTGCACAAAGCACGTTGAGATTGACATTCACTTTGTTCGAGATCTGGTAGCAAACAAATCACTCTATATCTAATATATCTCCTGTACTGATAAATTTGCCAATGTTATGACAAAAAGCTCTTTCTTCGTCCACGTTCTAATATTCAAGACAAACTCATGATTACACGTCGCCTTGAGTTTGAGAAAGGAGAAGGGGTGACAACATATGATTATCTCTCAATCACAACCATCTTATTTTTCTATTACTTAAAGATAAACTATATTACTTAGAGATTAACATTATGTTCAATATGCTTTAATCTTTTCATTTTATATTCTACCTTATCTCATGTATCTCTAATTGTGTATATTAAGGTCCTCAAAACTTCCGTAAATAAATAGAAACATACAATACAATTTCTCTCTCTTCACTTATCAATTAGTGCAATTTGTATAAGTCAACATATTTTTGCAAGCTTTCAAAAGGAATAATATATTTTTGAACTATTAAATTGTGATACCAACCCCATAGTAAGTTATTGCATATAATTATATAAATAGTGTGGAGTACTAATTTAAGTTTTTCAGTGTTACAACAATTTGATGGTGCCTTCATATTATGACATTTGTCCTACTTTGTAATGACAACTTTAATTTCAGCAGTTGATCTTTTTTGCTTACATATTTATAATTAACAATAATTAGTAAAATATATGATAATAAAAGATATTTGAAAAGATATTTTTTCACTTAAAATTTGACTTTTTATTTTTCAGTTGTTCACTATTTTTTACTTATTTTTAATAAGATAAAATTAATTGCATATATAAGATTTGCCTTAATAATAAAAAATTAATTATTTAAAATTTTAAAAATCATATTTAAAGGTTATGTCATCTATGTTTAGACATATTATTTTTTAAATAATCAAAATTTCTGATTTTGTCGTATTAATTTTTTAATATAGCATAGAACAAAAATTATTATTTTTTAATACGATTTTGAAAATTCAATTTATAAAATCTCCAATATTTAAATTAATTTTTAAAATTTTAAATTTTAAATTGCAGCAAATCGTCTAAAGCCTTAATTTGATGTTTAATACATTTATGATAATGAAACTAGCCATATTTTAATTTATGTTTATAGGAGTAAAGTAGGTTCCATGGTGGGATTTTCCTCATAGAAAATAGGAATTTTCTCAAGCACCATTGATTAGGAAGTTTCGAAAAATAAGAATATATATATGCATCCAGGACAAGACTTTTTTGTAATTCTTAATTAAGTGATTTTCGACCATTTATTTCAGAGTTTGGAAATACGGTAATTACTGGTTCACTAGGCTCAAGTGGTGACAAATCTAATTATATCAAAAGTTGAAACGTAATTTAAATTTCTTTGTTATTCAATTGTTGAGCAATCCAAGTAAATGAAAACTTGTGTCTAAAATTAAATTCATAATTAAACAAAGCATCGCCCAGGAACATTGCTCTGGCTCATATTTACATATAATTTGTCATAAAATAATTACAATATTGCTTTGAAGCCATTGCATGAGGATTGAATTTACTATATATAACATTAATATTAAAAGAGTATGATTCACTATCTTGTTTCTCCTCTTAATTATTGATTACCAGAAATTTAGGAAGCTAATGAAATACTCCATATAAACATCTTTTAATTGCGTGGTAATCTACGACATAAAACTTCATTTTCAGTACATGCTTCTAGTCCATATGTAGCGTGACTGTGTATTCGTTTATGTGTGCTTCTGCTTTTATTGCCGAAGGTCGTCAACATCCAATAAGAACGCTATGTATAAAGTGTTGTTGGCATAGACAAGTAATGTCTTCTTTTTCCGCTAATTACGTTTTATGTGTGGGAAAAATGAAATCAACACATGAAAATAAATAAAAAGGAGAAGGCATTGCACCAATGGATAAAGTTTGATCATCTGTTCTGTTATTTAATTTCTATCTCTCTCGTCCACAATCCTATTTATTTATTGTCAAACTTGTGGACGTGAGGGTTGGGCAGAGGCTTGGAGCTAAAAAAGGTCAAAGAGATTCCTCTTCCCCTTGCAAGAGTACAGAAGCTAGCATAACAAGGGCCACCCTGGCTACCTATAATAACCACTGACACAAGTCAACCTTTTCTCATCAAAAAAGACAAAGAGCAACAGTATAGTCAACTTTGTTCTGGTGGTTGCTTGTGTTTATCAGCCAGCTGCCAGGTCACATCCGCGATCAACGGCAATAGATTAATTTTATGCATTATAGATAAAGTTTGGTTTTTTTTTTTATTAATTTGAGATTGTTAATGTATCCACGTTAAAAATGTTACTCTTAAACATCCATTCATCCATTTCAATTCGTATATTAAAATTCATTCCTACTATTGAAATGGGGACATTCTTTCGGTTTCTGGGCCTATGGCTACAACTCCACTATTTTATTGAGGTCAGATGGTTATCCAGTAACTTACGCTATCAAGCGGGTAAATCGAATGAACCCTAGTTGAATCTAAATAATAAAGAACCATTCCGACCAGACATGCTCTTTTGGGTCCACCGATAACTGTTATGCACCGAAGCCGAAGATATTAAACTGGTGGGAAATAAAATACACGAAGAAAATGCAAACACAAAACAAAAGCCGTTGGCGTGGGGTTCTTTGGAGAATGGTAGTTGAGGCGTGCCACATGGACATAGGGTGGTAAAAGTTGGAAATATACTTAAGAATAACGCTGAAATTTTATTAATCACTCATCTAGTTTCTCTAAAAAAAAATTGTTGGATTCCGACAATTGAAATTTATATGATTATTAGAAACAACATCTCTCCTAGTTAAGGATAATATTATGTATTATTAGCTTTTTTTAAATCTTAAATTTTTACTTAACGTTGTTGTTATTGTTTATATGATTACTTTGTTAATTTTCAAGAGCTAATTTATACATTATTTCACAGACTTAAGTCAAGTCGAAATCAAGAAAATACAAAACAAGTTAAAGTGAGGCTCTTAGAAATCTGTGGGCAATTCCTCGGGTTTGAAATCAGATGAGAGAAGTTCTATGGGCAATGCCTTGGATTTGAAATTGTATGAGAACTTGTTTTCAACCTAGCGTTACGGGAATCCTCAAGAAAAGGAACTTCCTCACGTTTTGTGGAATATAATATACACGTGAGTAAATACTAAATACCACTGTGTAGGCATGAATTGACAAGCGTGATGGATTCGTTTTACATACTTTGTTTCGTCATTTTTAGCCATATGTCGAGTGTCCGGTCCCTTTACCCAAAGGAGGATTAAAATAGAATAACTTAGTTATATTTATGCATTATGAAGCACTTACAATTTATAGCAAAAGGAATATAAGGAAACAAAGGGAGGAAACTTGATTGGTATATATAGTAGCAGTAAGTTGTTTCTTGTTTGTTTTACTAGAGGTAATTAATAAGGGGTCTGTACCTGACCATCTACATATATATGTTCTAAACGTAAATTCAAGTGACAATCTCATCAAAGCAATAATATATCTCAAGTTATAGTGAAATCTACTTCTGAATAATTTAATATGCAGAAGTTCAGTATCATCTAGCTTTTATTCCAACGGAAATTTTCTGAACGAAGGATTTGTGTTACCTATACATGTTATACAAACGGTGATATGTCTGTAAATGGGTAAAGTGACATTAAATTGTCGAAGTAGTACTATACTTCCTGTTTTGTCTTTTTGTTACATCTGGTTTGTGACTAAGCTAGTGTTAACACACAGATTTGATCATGTGTTGTAGATGAAGTGGTGATGCTGAAAATGAAGTTTCAGAATCAGCTCATGGTCCATCTCTATATGTCACTCCATTGCCCAGTCTAAAACCTTCACCTGTAATTAAGAACGGAGCCAGAAATTTAATATAGGAAGGCTTAAATATTAATTTTTTTAAATTTTAAGGAGCCCAGTGCACCGCTGACCTTTAAATAACTCATTCCTTATATATATATATATAATATTTAAAAAAAAAAAACTTGAGAGCCAGTGCAGTACTGGACCCATGTAGCTTCACTGTCGCAGTTGGTGGGAGGGATACATGAATTATTGCTCCTTTTTCTTTTCTTTTCGGAGAGTTACGGTAAATAAGAGTCATTTCTGTCCATATGCTACATACGCAGTTGGTGGGATGCATGAATGGGACCCGCAAGATTTAAAAGCAGGGAAAACCCTGAATAGCCCGAGGTACTTGTTATTTTCTGGAGAAAATAACAAGTACATAGCTGAGGTCACTATTGACAAACACGCTCGCGAAAGGTCCCGCGATGCTCTTTATTATTCTAGATTGGATGGGAGGATGATAATCTAGAGTCTAGAGTCTGGACACCAGATATTTCCTTCTCTTGTTTTACAACAGGATTCTAGAGATTGTATTTGTATTATTTAAACTATAGTCACTTTAAAAGTAAAATGGAGTTTGAGAACAAGGAAGGTAATTTTAGTTTATAATTACAAATTAATCTAATATATGCCTATAAATTAAAAATGTAGATCTTAATTTCGGGGAGTTTACTTTAAATGATTAGATGATATTAATTGAGTCGTTTTTTTCCATCTGCTTGAAGAACTATTTCCACTCTTATCTCTAATTTTGAGTAGATCAAAGATTCATTTATTATAGCATGATTACAAAGGATGGCCTGGTTTTCATGTTTTAAATCATACAATAGTTGCCGTCATTTTGAAACCTAGATTGGCATCACGAAAAGCTTCTGCAGTTAACTAAATCGTGGTTGGTCGAAGCACGTTCTTCATCATGGCTACCAAACCTAACGGGGGTCGTGTTTGGAATGAAACATAAGTTTCACAAGCATAACAGCAATACCAAATGCATCTTCAGCATCTTATTGTCAATAGAGAGTTTATACTGTTGACCAGTTAACTGGATTTTATACATACATGCTTATCAATAATTATTTAAAAAACCTAAATTGTTAGTTATAAAGGAAATGAGATTGGAATAACAAAATATTCACCAACTACCTTTGAAGTTTTGTTCGAACGGAGATTCATGACGCAATGTAAATATTTTCCAGTCTATGACCTAAAAAAAAAAAGTACGCACAAAAAGAGGGAAGAAATATGCCAGATTTGTTGAAGACAACAAGATCCCATTATAGATTTATAGGAATATATGTATACATTGTGGTGTTATTACTTAAGCTGCCCTATCGTAGAGGTGAATGGTAGGTGTAGAAGAAGTACATTGAAATGATAAAGGAAGATATTTCGTTAACTTAGAATAGAATTTAGAAGATAAATTCATTATTATTAAAATAAATTTTAAGTTTAAATTAAATTCTCTCTTTATACTTATAAGAATAAGCAGAAAGAATATTAATAAGAGATTTAATTTCCAAAAGAGGGCCAGTGGTGCACTGGCCCCACCTCCAAGATTATTAAATAATTATATATATATATATATATACATGTATATATATATTTTAGGACGGGGTTATTTAGAGGTTAGTGGTATACTGGGCCTTTCAAAATTTAAAAAATTATATATTTGAACCCTTATCTTAAATTTCTGGCTCCGTCACTGATCATAATGTTAAAAAATTGAAGTGAAAAGCAAATCCCATTCTACAATCAAATAATAGGTGTTAGGGATGGAGAGAACCAAACTTCTAATTTGGAATCAAATTATTGCTTTTAGGAGTGCTGAACCCGACGTTGAAAACATGATTAAAATAATTTAGGATAATTAGCTTAAAAATAAGGAAAAAAGAACAAACAAAATCCGCTAAAGTTGATAATGGGGTTTACAAATTTGGGCTGGGCTAAGCGTTGCTTTTGGGTAGTAGGACACAGTTTTAGCCGCATTAATGGTGTCTACCCACTCACCACCAACTATTGACAAGTGGTCCTTGCGTCTACCAATCACATTCACAGTCACAGCCACGCGATGACCCGTGCGTATGAGAATCCACGTTCCGTTTAGGCCGATAAGTCCAATCGATAATATTAAGGCAACCACCGTCTTTTTATTTTCTTTATTTATTTTTAAATTTAGTAAAACTTTTATTTGTTTAAATTAAACTATTAAATTATTTTTATATAAAATATCTTTAATATATATAATTTTAAATAAAATTGAAAAATGTATTATTAACAAATAATTTTAGTTTATAAATAAAATTTTACTTATTTATTTTTATAAATATTTTTAATAAATATTATATACAATTATATACTTAATTAATTAATTTATTAATTAATTATTGTTAATAATAATAATAAAAATAAAAAATAAAAGTGAAATCAAACAATAGTTTATTTTTCAAAAATTATGTAAAATTTATGATTTTTAAAATTTTAACTTGTTTCAATAAATTAGAAAATATATTAAATTTTAGGTAAGTAATGCAACCTTAATATCTCAATATATTTAGTTTTCTTCAAAATAATACATATTTTTTTTATCTCAGTTTAAATGAAAGTTAATCTGAATTTAATATATTTTCCTTTTATTTATAAAAAATTTAGGTTTAATAATATGTTTATATTTCAAAAGCAAAACTTTCAATTAAAAATTTTCTTTATTCTTCTCATTTTTCCTACCTTTTATTTCAATACAAAATTAAAAAATTTCCTTACCTCTATCTAAAATTTCTATTATCTTATTCCAAAAGTTAAGATAAAATTTCTTAACTTTTTAACTCTAAATAAAGACTAATTTTCACTCTAAATTTTTACTTTCCTACTTTAAAATTATAACTATAATTTATTCTTTTTTGTCTACTTTGCTTCATAAAAAAATTAAAATTTTATTTTTAAAATATTGTATTTAATTCTTAATGTTTGTTTATTCAAATTTAAAGGCGATAAAAGTTTAGTTAATTTTGTTAGACTACTTCTCCAGAAATTCTTTTAAACCAGTAAGAAATTAGTAAATTATTAAATTAAATAAAATCCATAAAAAATGAATGGAAAGAAAGAAGAAACTCAGATATATTTGTCTTTGACCCAAAAAGGCCCAGTCCTCTATTTGTTGGTGTTGGATTATGGGATTAAAAACTACAAAGGGGAATAAAAGGGCCTACTCCTTCCATAAATTAATGCAGCCTAGTATTTCTTATATGGTTCGGTTTGAAGTCTAACGGGCCGAATTCAAATTCAGCTCAAACCTCAGTAATTTTAAATAAAACAATATCATTTTGTTAAAGATAACATTACTTATTTTTAAAAAATTTAAACACAAAAACAGCATGTTTCTTTAGATGCATTCTTCATCTTATAATTTCAAACATTTTGACATCTATTTTGTAGCTTAAGGGGAGTCCTCTAGTACCCTATTTTACAACCCTTTGCATGATCTTTTTGAAAATGTTGGTTACGTTTCCCTCCACACGTTTCCATATGACCTTATCCGTTAAGTTTGAGGTTCCTCTGTTTCTGTCTCTGCATTTGCTTCACTCTGTTCTCTTAACAAAACACACAATACCTAAATATCCATCACAAGTGTAAATGCAACCATTCAACATAATTTCCTTCCCACACTTACGTCCACCTGAAACCTCCGCATCATAAACAAAGCTACTCGTTTCTTCTTTATCATTCATCAATGGCTGACAAATTATCCTTCGCTTTCACATCTCCTCGTTTCTTCGTTGCTCCTGTCTCTAGACCATTCGTCTCTCCATCATCATCATCTTCTTGTTCTGCCAGAGTTCACTCTGTTCACTTCAATGGCAAACAGTTTTGTCTTCGACGCCGAATGTTTATGCTTCCCGTCAAGGCAACTGCTGATCAACAAGGTTTGGATCATGCTTTTATGGCCCATATTTTGGATTGATCAGTTGGAAGTGATGGGTTTTTCATTTCTATTAATCTCTTTTAGTCCTGTCTGTTTGTTACGATAAAGAAGTCAGAATTAGCTCTTTGATCTTCCTGCTGAATTATGAGAGTTGGGACAAGTAGGAGGATATTGAAAATTTGACTTCTGTGTGGAAACAGAATATCTATTGCGCTATCAATGTATCAATTAATACGTGCATACGAGTTCATACTATTTGACTGTTCAAAAGGAACGTTGTTCTGGTTGATTCTAGTTTGAAACATTGATGCTAATCGTAATTGCATGAATGATCACAACGTTGGTTTCTTTAAAGAATTGATGCGAGGGATTTCATGTAAGCCAATTCAACATTAATATAAAATATATCAATGAGCTCCCATCCAGCACATTGGCACTTTACCACAAAATCAAAAAATTATTATTACTGAAAGTTGGACCATTTATGGGTATTAAAACTAGTCAGGATACGGAAACTATCTCATATTTCACATGCATGGCACATCTCTTTGCTAGTGTGCTTCTTAGACCTGTCTATGGTCAGGATTCTTTACTACTGTTAATAAAAGGAAATATAAGTAAAATCCATCGAGAAGAGCAGCTACTTTTGTACTAGGGAAGACAATGAAATGCACGAGCCAATCATTTATTTCTCTTAGAATCACTACTTTTGCCTCGCTGTTTCCTATACTTTCTGCTTCATTCCTTTGTTTAAGTTCATGGCACATCTCTTTACTATAATTTTCAGGCCAGGTTCAAGAAGATGAGGTTGTTGATGGTAAAATCCTGCAATACTGTAGCATAGACAAGAAAGAAAAGAAGTCTTTGGGTGAAATGGAGCAAGAGTTTCTTCAAGCATTACAAGTGGGGTGAACCAATATCTTGATTTCCTACGCATTCATATCATATTGCTTCTACCAGGGAGAATGAACTATGGCTTTGCTATTGTTTTGTGCATGATATTTGGACCTCTTGACTTCTACAGGCTTTCTATTATGAGGGAAAAGCTATAATGTCAAATGAAGAATTTGATAATCTCAAGGAAGAGCTAATGTGGGAAGGAAGCAGCGTTGTTATGCTAAGTATGGATTCAAAATGTTGACGTATTTTTCTTTACGTTACTCGGACTTCCCGACGCCCAACTTCCCACTTGGCATTTCTATATTTTGACAGATGCGGATGAACAGAGATTCCTGGAAGCCTCAATGGCTTATGTGGCCGGTAACCCAATTCTGAATGATCAGGAGTTCGATAAACTAAAGCAAAAATTGAAGGTTTGTTCTTGTCTTTCCATGTTTACTTGGTATAGTTTTGAACGGTAGACTTTTATTTTATATAGAATGTATCAATTTACATAATCCCAAAGTTCAAACACAAAGGTTTTAGAATTCTCTTCTTTTTGTTAGTGAATATATAAAACCAATTAAGTTGGCCTCACTCAACAGCTTAAACTATTGTGGTGAAACGGTCACTTAACATGGTATCAGTGCCTTTATGACCAAGTGGTCGTGAGTTCAAATTCTACCACCCACCTATTATTCAACACAAGGTAGAGTGGGCCTGTGCAAGTTTCAAGCCCAAAGGGCTTTCACTTGAGGGAGTGTGTTAGTGAATATATAAAATCAATTAAGTTGGCCTCATACAACAGCTTAAGCTATTGTAGTGAAACGGTCACTTAACACTTTTGCTTTAGTTGGAAGAGCAAATAATGGAGGAGTATAAGCACAATGCGCTATACTTTTATTGATTGGACTTGTTTCTTTGTCTAGAGTCAATAAGTCTATTTTGTTAGCTAAATGAATGTGTAATAAGATGATGCCGCAACACAAGGTTATTGTGTATCGCTTAATTTACTACCACAATTTTCTTCCAGGCAGAAGGTAGTGACATTGTAGTAGAGGGTCCGCGATGCAGTCTCCGCAGTAGAAAGGTGTATTGTTTTTTCTCCACTCTTCTAAATGATAGCCCAGAGTGATTCTTAACGAAATGATACTCGGCTCAGGGCTTAACCTTACCTAATGCTGCTTTACATTCTTACTGCAGGTTTACAGTGATCTGTCTGTTGACTATCTAAAGATGTTGCTTTTGAACGTCCCAGCAACCGTGATCGCTTTAGGATTGTAAGTATATCTTCTTTCACTTCAATGTGGATATATAATAAAACTGTTTGAAGCTCCAAACCCCTAAAAAGCCATATCTCAGAGAGGTTCACAGTTCTAAAAGAATGTTCTGTCAAGTAGTAGTCTTAATTTGTGCTACTTTGAAATGCGACTTTGACCACCATATCAATTTATTTTCTTGTTTAAGTTCAATATTCACTCGATTTCGTAGAAAAAGGATAAGAATATAGAAAAAAAAAAGTTAAGGGTGGAAAGGAAACCCTTAATTGGAAACCCTTAAGTTTTCATTAGTGAATGAAGGGATTTCATGGAAAATGCACTTAGTTTTGCTGTCGCCATAGCTGTCGCCATATGCTGTAATGTTCTGTTGTTGACCCTGACAGGTTTTTCTTCTTAGACGATATTACTGGATTTCAGATCACCTATCTCTTGGAGGTAAAATTGTTCTTATTCTGCTTTTGAATATGTTGAGTTGCAGGAAGTGTATCCATCTGCAAAGAGCCGTACATAAACAAATTGGTTTAAGATCACAATGCAAGTTATTCGTGTCTGAGACTCAAAAACAAGCTCAAAGTTGAAGATGTGAGACAATTTGCTTGGATAGAAGAGAGAATTAATCCTTAATCAGTTAATCCTATTAAGCATGAACCGCTTGGAGCATCCTATTTCGTATCTGTTAGTTCTGTGCCCTCTTTTTCTGGTCTGAGTTTTCTAACTAACTGTTGACTTGCAGCTACCAGAACCTTTCAGTTTCATTTTTACATGGTTTGCAGCTGTACCCTTCATAGTTTGGTTAGCGCAATTACTTACAAATGCAATTGTGAAAGACTTTTTGATCTTGAAGGTACTGTTTTGCACTGGTACCTTTTCTATGGCTAAAAGAGCTACAAAAGCATGCAATATTGATAAATACCATTGGTTTCTAGGGCCCTTGTCCAAATTGCGGTACTGAGAACACTTCCTTCTTCGGAACCATATTGTCAATCTCTAGTGGTGGTTCCACCAACAATGTCAAATGCACAAAGTGAGCTTCCAGTTATTTGCTAAACGCCTTCACCTAATATCTCATCCTCAATATTGCTAACATGGCGTCAATATTTTGTTTCAGTTGTGCAACCGAAATGATCTATGATTCAGGTACACGACTTATTACGCTGCCTGAAGGAAGTGAAGCTTAAACGGAGGTACGTATCTCGCTTACCTTACAGTTAGCAGGATGAATTTTCAGTCAATCACATGCATCAACGTTACCAAGCTGCTCGCATCTATCGACATGTACTTCCCTGTTAAACATAATAAATAGCTCGGAAACCTTTTAAACAAGCAGTTTCTAATTGACTGTTGTCATTACCAGTCCCATAATCGTAGCTCTTGCTCGTTGCATGAATCAAATGGTAATCAACTTGCCATTTTCTTCCTTAAGAAGATTACCTGCTAAAATAGTGACAAGGATGGCTACTGGACGCAGGAATCAGGATCAGCTTGCTTTACGATAAACGCAGGAGAGTGAAGCTGACTCTTCAAGTTGGAGTGAAGGAATGTAACCTTGTGTATAACTTAAGTATGACGAGGAAGTTTCAGATGTTCATACGAGATTGTATATTGATATTGTAATCACGATTTCTCTCGCATGCATGTATGTAAAAGCTTTATACATCTGTCGCAGGCTTTCACAGGTAGATGAGAGTAGGATTACACAGCTGATATCACGCTCTAACTCGGCAGTAAATATGTGATTTTAGTTGCGATAGAAAATTTAACATATGTGATTATAATTTAGATAAAATATTAAAAAAAATTCAATTGACATGTGTGTATATATAGAAGAGGAAAAACTTTTTTTTTAATGAAAAAGGAAATGAATGTTAGAAAAAAAGTAGGATGACTATGTAGCCAATCATATTTGGCTAATTTTGGTTAACCATTTGCCACTTCAGCAAATTTATTGTATTATAATAGAAAGAGGTAGAACTATAATTGTAATGATGAAAATGTTTCTAATTCTTCTTATTCTACTTTTTGTTCATTGTCTTTCATCTTGCTCTTCTTTTTCCAAGTTTCTTCTTGTCATTTTGAAAAAGGAACAAAAATTTTAAAACTTATTTGTACTAATACAATTACTATTTTGACCTAAGGTTTGAAAGAATCAAGAATTTCGTATTCTTGGTAGTTGAGACAATTGGATTCTAACATCTTCTTTTGACCAAATTTAATCTGCTTACACTTTTATTTATATTGACATTAAAGGGACACCATTGTTCTTTGTTGTATATATGATAAATGTTTGAGTTTACAATGACAGAAGACAAAGATAAAGTACTAACTTGCGTTACCTTCAACTTAAAGATTAGATTTAGGTACTTAGTCTATGATAAATGAGTTTATACGAACCTTATAAACTTTCATTGACAAGCTGTAAAGATTATGAGAATACAATTGAGTAAGAAGAAAACCTTAGCTTAATAGAAACTACATAAGACATTCTTACATCTAATGCCATGATTATGTATTAAAAATACTACCACCTATAATAGAAAAGTGATAAATTTACCTTAAAATGAAAATATCACCACTTTGATTTTAAGTTAACAAATCTCATTTAAAACTATATTAGAGCTTAATATATCCAATACCACACTTTTGTTTTAAAATAACCACTATTGATAGCAGACAAGTTACATGTTTACCTTTAAGTGAGAATATTGTCTCAATACGAAGGATACTATACCTTAGTTAAAATTATATCAGACCTTCATACGCCAATCCTATGATTATGTTAAAAAACTACTATTATCCATTATAAATAACACGTTTACCTTAAAATGAGAATACCATCACTTTAATATTAAGTTATCATTCCACAATTAAAACTATACTAGAGCTTTATAAATTCAATACCATGTTTATGTTAAAAAAAAATCACCACTGATAATAGATAAGTCGCACCTTATCTTTAAATGATAATACCGTCACTTAGTATAAAGAATACCATGGCTCAATTAAAACTATACCAAAATTTCATATATTCAATACTATGCTTATATTTAAAAAAAAACCATCCCCCATAATAGATAAATTACATTTTCACCTTAAAATGAGAATACCATTACTTTGATACTAAGATTTAGTTTAAACTACAACAAAACTTCATACGTCCAATACCATCTATATATTAAAATCCACCATCGGTAATATATAAGTCACACGTTTACCTTTAAATGAAAATTATCACTTAATATAAAGAATACTATGTCTCTATTAAAACCAAGACTTCACACATCCAATACTAAACTTATGTTAAAAAAATGACTACCCATTACTAATAAGTGACACATTCACTTTAAAATGAGAATAACATCACTTTGATATTAAGTTACCATGCTTCAATTAAAATTATATCAGAAAGTCATATGTCCAATGCCACACTTATGTTTAAAAAAATTACCACCAACCTCAGATAAGACACACGTTCACCATTAAATGGTAACGTCATCACTCAGTATAAAGAATATCATGGCTCAACTGAAACTATACAAGATTGTCATATATTCAATACTATATTTATGTTCAAAATATACCGCCACCTATAATAGCTAAGTCACAGTTAACCTTAAAATGAGAATACCATTGCTTTGATATTAAGATCCCATGTCTCAGTTAAAACTATAACAAAGTTTTATACACCCAATATCACACGTATGTTTAAAAAGAACTACCACCGATAATAAATAAGTCACATGTTTACCTTTAAATGGGAATGTTATCAGTTAGTACGAAGAATACCATGTTTTAGTTAAAATTATACTCAAACCTTAGCACATCCAATACTACACCCATTATAAATAAATGACATATTCATGTTAAAATGAGAACACCATCATTTTGATATTAAGTTACCAAGACTCATTTATAACTATACCAGAGCTTCATATATCTAATACCATACTTATGTTTAAAAATAACCACCACCAATAACATATAAGTAAAATGTTCACCTTTAAATAAGAATAATTTCATTCAGTACGAAGAACACCATGCCTTATAAAAGCATATTAGACCTTTACACACCAGTACTACAATTATGTTCAAAATATACTACCACCCATTATAGATAAGTGACATATTTACCTTAAAATGAGAATTCCGTCACTTTGATATTAAGTTACCATGCCAAAGTTAAAACTATGTCAGCGCTTCATATATCTAATTTCACGCTTATGTTTAGAAAAAAACACCACCAATAATAGATAAATCATACAATCATCTTTAAAGGGAATATTATCACTTATTATGAAAAATACCATGTCTCAGTTAAAACTATAATAGATATTCATATATTTAATACCACACTTATGTTTAAATAATACCATCACCCGTAATAGATAAGTTACATATTCACCTTAAAATGTGAATGTCATCACTTTGATATTAAGGTACCATGCCTTGGTTAAAACTATAATAGAGCTTCATACATCTGATTACATATTTATGTTTAAAAACACCATTAATATAATATAAGTCATATGTTCACCTTTAAATGAGAATACCATACATAATATAGAGAATAGCATACCTTAATTAAAACTATACTAAGCCTTCAAATATCCAATATTATGTTTACGTTTAAAAAATACAACCATCCATTATAGATAAGTGACATATTCACCTTACTATGAGAATACATTAAGTTAATATCTCTCAATTAAAATTATAACAGAATTTAATATATATCTAATACCATGCTTAGGTTTAAACAAACAACTACAGAAAATAGATAAGTGATACATTCACCTTTAAATGGGAATATCATCACTCAATAAGAAGAATACCATGACTTAGTTGAAACTATACCATATTTTCATATATTCAATAGCATGATTATGTTTGAAAAATAGCACCACCCATAATAGATAGGTTAAATGTTTACCTTAAAATGAAAGTACCACCACTTTCATATTAAGATATAATAGAGCTTTATTTGCCCAATACTACACGTATGTTTATAAAAAAACTACCATTAATAACTGGTCGACAAAATCTGCAAGTGCACAGAGTTTTTCCTAGTACCTACAAATCGAGTATTTCAAGGTCGTCTCCTACAAGGACTAAAATGCTCACCACCGAATTAATCCTAATTACTTAAACGAATTTGACAATAAACTTAAAAGATGATTGGATTTGGGTAGATAGTAAATTATAAAAACTGGAAAATAACAAACAAGGATAATTTGATGATTTAAACTTAGGGCTTGGGGTTCACTAACTCAAGAGATTGATTAATACATTATGAAATTGATTGAATGTTAGGTTATAATAACAGTTGCACAACTTTACTCATATCCTCTCTCAAGACATACAAGAGTATCTGACTAGTTGATTTCCATCTCTCAATGTACAAACTAACTAGTTAAATTTATGAAGAGCAGTCAACTATAAGTTATCACATTAGCTTAGGATATCTCTATCTCTAAGTTTAGTGTGTTTATCTTCCTAGAGCATAAACCATACTTCAACTCTCAGTCCATCATATGATTCCTAAGATTGCATCTATGGGGATCAAGCATAGAGACAACAGTGAAATGTAAGAGAGATAAACATAACCCAAAAACTTTCGTTCAACACCAATTAATCCATAAAATACAAATCAATCCCCCAAATAGGCTACATCCCTCACCCTAAATCAGGATTAATTCCAGAACATGATAACAAAAGCCATACATATAAAGATGCTCAACATTCAAGAAAGAGTAGATAGAGAAAGTAGAAAGAACACAAGACAAGATTGCTTCCAATCCTTGATGCAATCCTTAAAACTTCCTCTTTGCCTCTTATTTTGTGCCTCCTTAAGTGGTAACCTCGTTTTCAGTGTCCAGCCCTTAATAGGTCTTCAAAATGAGTATTTATAGTGTCTTGGGTCTAAAGAAACCTAGTTTTTCCTAAATAGGGGAAGGCAAATCATCTTTGGGTCGTCAATGTCCATTAGACGGACATGATGTCCATTTAACGGACCTTCTAGGGGTCTCTAGAGTGGAATTGGCAGGCGTTGTTTGTTAAACGGACAGACACTGGTCATTTACAAAATGAGCACTTTTGATCCTTCAGTCGACAGAATCTCTCCTCAGAGTCTTCATGGAAGTTGTAGAACTCGGAGTCCTCTTTGAAAGCGTCTTTGAATGACCTTAGTTCGACATCCACAGTAAAAGTTATGCCTTTCACCCTCGAAAGCTATCCATTTGTACCTATTAAGCAACAAAGTTTAAATGTGTGAGAACTAACTAAATAAAGCCTCAAATTCACATAGAGATAAGTCAAATTAATTCCAATTCAACACAAAATCATATAAGAATAATTTGACTTATCAAATTCCCCCACACTTAAATTGTTGCTTGTTCCCAAGCCAAACAAAAGAAAACTAACTACTAAATCCTTAACTAAGTTATTGATTCCACTTTCGTAGGTGTACAGTGGCATTTAGCATATGCCACAAGCCTTTAAACCACTATATGTCCATAATGGAGGAGTTATAGTCTCTTGAGGGTTACTTAAACGAATGGTACCCACAAACATTTGCTTTCCATCATTTCACACCTAATCATCATTATAGTCCAATCCAATAAGTCGAAAACATTATAGGTAAGAATTGAAACATAGAAACATGGTCACATAATACTTCATAAATTAGATCACAACTAAGCAATAATAAGACCTCATAATGCTTCAATTAATCAAAATCACATGCCATGAATGAAGTTTCTCATCAAGCATTTACTTTCACACACAAGTGTTTAAGGGTTGCTCTCAATCATTTTCTCATGCATGTCTCTAACCATAAGCTTGCATTTTATCTACTTCTCCATTACTGCCATTTATGGCGTATCCATGAATCAAAAAGGTCTTTATTCCTTTGGTTGTAATGGGGCCAAGGGTAAAGTAGGCTATGAAAGAAAGGATAGGATTTCAAATATTCAACAATTAATAGAGCGGAGATCACAAGTCTTACAATCATTTTTGGCAAACTTTACAGAAAAAATGCCCTACAATCATAGTGTTTATGAAACTCCACCAACTCTATTGTCACAATTTCCATCATTCCTTCACCTTGAAATCTGAAGTAAACATGCTTTGTTTATTATTATCATATTTTCTTTTCTTATTTTTCTTTTTAAAAAAATTTTGTTTTGTTTTTGACAGCATGCTTCTTTAATTACCGTAAAAACAGCCCCACACTTCTTCCTTTGTATACCTATCAATAAAAATATTAAATGCACAACATTAATAGCTATACTAACCATTGAACAAGGGTAAACTTGTTTTTCTTAGTTCAAGGTTCTTTGGAATAGGTTTACAAAGAAAAAGGCTCGAATACAATCACTAGGAACAAGGGGTTCACTAGGGGATTAATGTATAAAAAGGGTTAGCTATTTGGCTCAAGCTCATTCCTAGTGCCTTTTATCACTTTCATGAACATACCATAACATGATTATGTAACCTCAAAGAGATGCAATGCAAGTTCTAGAAGCAAACATACATAGAAGAGAAAATTAAATCGCTCATGAGAAAAGTAGAATTGAGTGCAATCCTTTAGGCTCAAATTAGCTCACTTGGTGATGTTTACTCTTTCAATAGCGTGCTCATTCAATCAATTTAACATTATATCATCCTATTATGATAAGGTAAGTAATCCAATTAATCATACTATGCATCTTATTCAAGGTCAATCTAATCCATAATGTAATTGACTCATTAAATTGAATTATAATGACAATTAGAACATGAAAGATGCCAAATAGAACTTTTTCTTTTGAATTGATGCGATAATGAATTAATGCGAGACAAGGTATGCACTACCATCCAATTTATCCTCCCCCACACTTAAAATTCACATTGTCCTAAATGTTAGGAAAGATGAAGGAAAAATAATGCAATGAACGAAAAGTATAGGAAGGGTAAAGAAACCCCATGAAAGAGTGGATTGTCCAATTCTATACCCTGAAAGTTCATATCCCCCATCAAATACATAAAATATGGAAATAAAGCAAAATAAAATTGAAGTTAGTGCTACAATGTACGAATAGAAAATCAACGCTAGGTCTATACTAAATGTAAGATGTATGTGAGTGTGGACACAAATGAGATCTTAAGGCCCTATGCTTCATTGTCCTAGTGGTGGTTGTTGGTGTTGCTCTATAAAAGCCTTCAACATTGCTTCCATTCTTGCTTGCGAAGCTACAAGATCGACCATTTCTGCTTGAAGACCTCTTATGTCTGCTTGCATTTAAGCCAGAGTCAGAGTATCGCCTGAAGCTGGAGGGGCTCTTGGTTGTTGTGCAGCAGGAGCAGCCGGGTTGCGCCTGGCCCGATGTGGATTGATCCACCCATGAGGGGCATTGTCCTCGAATTCGAATTCCCGCATCTTGTTTGCAATAATGACATCCGCCTCAGTGGTAAGCGCCACTACTTCATCCTTTTTTATGACCCTAAGATGATGAAACAATTGGGTTAATAAGACGAGAAATACAAATATCTTGGTCTCGGCCTTGTGGTGGACCACTTGCCACATTGAGGTCATCATCATCTTGGTAGCTGCAATGCCTTGGAATTGATTGTTATAGAAGAACATCTTATCTAAAATGAACAAGCCTTCATTTCGAAGGTATCAGGAGTCGCTGGCCTTTGGCATGACGTTATTTGCCAGCAAGAAATCTATTAACCTCGGGGCTATATCCAAATACTTGCAATGCATAAAGTATAGCTAATTTGTCAGGCGCCATGTAGTTCAAATCCCGAACTGATCCATAGCATTGTGTTTATCCCACGTGTTATCACAAGAACATCGGGACCTCTTATCAAACAATGGGACATTGCCTCCCATTGGTAGCTCTAAATGGCTACAAATTATTTCCTCAGTGATCACCACCTCTTCCCCATTGACTTTTGAGGTGAGCACTGGTGGTTGTTTCCTAACTACTGCACTAAGATTGGCGTAAAATTGTTTGACAGCCTCCAGGTAATAGACACCCTTGAGGGTCAACAATTTGCCCCAATGGAACTTGTCCAAGTTTGCCCGTACTTGGCACTTCTCATCAATAAACTCCGCCACGGATACCTCAATCACAAACTTATTGTTCTTCTTCTTATTATGCCACTCTTCACATTGTTCACAGACCGAGAGGATTGTCTGATTTTCTTTCTCGTGGATTGCTTAAATCTCGACATTGTAGCTTCATAACCAAATTCTTCAATTTCAAACTCATCCAACCACAATCAGTAAGTTAATTCAATCACAACCCAAATGCCTCAATCCAAACCAACCGTCAATGTCAATCTACTTAATTACAAGTCTTTCTGAATTCACCACCAACACTTCAATTCCAATCAACCCTAAAATTTACTTCACTCTCAATCTCCTTCAAATTGAATAACACAATCAGCACTTCAATTCAATTCTCAATCCACCATTCAATTCAATTCACCCCAAGAATGGCAAGAACACACGACAACAATTCAGCCCAATCAAAATCCAAATTGCAATTCAATCTCTTGCAACCCAAAATCAATAACAAAATCTAAAATGAAGCTTAAATCTCAACCCCAAAAAAAATATTCAATACAATCTTGCCCCAGATTCCAAAAAATCGCTTAAAGATGATGCATAGAACGCTTACCCAACACCCTTACAGTGGAGATTTCAAAGATTTTGTCCCCCAATCCGTAAGGAACCTCGTCAAATTTGTCACAGAGAGAGCTTGTCAGAGGAGCGTGTAGTTGGAGAAATCTTGCCTGGAGTAGAGTTTTGTAAGGGAAGAGGGAACCAAGGAGGGAAAGTAGAGGATGTGGGAAGACAAAAAATGGATGGGGACTTATGCTAGGTGGGCTGGGATGGTTGGAGGTGGAAGAGATAGAGAAGGTAGAGCGACAGACGGTGAGAGAGAAAGAGAGAAAAAAGTATGGGAAAAGAAGAAGAAAGAGTTTTCAGTCTGAAATTAAACAATGTCCACTTAACGGACCTTTACGGTTCAGTTTGCGTATTTGGAAGACGCATGCCCATTAAGCAAACATACATGTCCGTTTAACGGACCTTTAGGGGTCAGTTTGCACTTTGTTGCGTTCGATGTCCGTTAAACGGACATTCTTGACTTCTTCTGCATTTTTCTCACCTTGTCCCCTCTTCTTTTGTTCCTTCTAACCATTCAATGATATCCTAGGACTACACGCATGATGTATGAGTGCTAAAATTGAAAGAACATCAAAATAAAACAAAGAGACATTGCCACTTACCTCCTCCACACTTAACATAAGTCTCACCTCTAGGTTTGAAGAGTTGTGATCACGCCATTCCTCATGCTATTGGAAGATGTCATTGGGATGCCTCACAAACACTATCCTTATACACACACAACAAACTTGAATAAGAAGATGTGACAAAAAGTGAAAATTCAACAAGAAAATAACACAAGAGTTAGAAACATTGGGTTGCCTCCCAACAAGCGCTAAATTTAATGTCTTTAACTGGATTCGGCCATCCTGATATCAACTTTGAAATGTGATGGTGGAAATGCATCCCACCATTTCTCCCTCAAACTTAAGTCTTTGACCATTGACCACGCAGGGCTCTTAATCACCCCTTCTAATCTCCATTGCTTCATGTGGGTATGCCTTTGTCACCACGAAAGGTCCCGACCATCTTTATCGTAATTTCCCTAGAAACAATTTCAAACGAGAGTTAAATAACAAAACTTTTTGACCAAGTTTAAATTCTCTCCAAAGGATATGCTTGTCGTGGAAAGCCTTAGTTCTCTCCTTGTATATGCGAGCATTATAAAAGCATCGAGGCAAAATTCATCGAGCTCATTCAATTCCATTAGTCTCCTTTGTCCAACTTCCTTGAGATCAAAATTTAATTTCCGGATTGCCCATAACGCCTTATGTTCAATTTCAACCGGAAGATGGAAAGATTTCCCAAAGACTAACCTATAAGGAGACATCCCTAAGGGAGTCTTGTATGCTGTCTTATATGCCCATAGAGCATCATCAAGCTTCAATGCCCAATCCTTTCTTGAGGTATTAACAGTTTTCTCTAAAATCTGCTTGATTTTCCGATTAGATACCTCAACTTTCCCGCTAATCTGAGGCTGGTAAGTGGTTCCAAACTTAAAATGGCACCCATATTTTTACAATAGAGATTTAAACTGATGGTTTTGAAAATGTGCCCCATTGTCACTTATTATAGCTCTTGGAACACCAAACCTTGAGAATATGTGCTTCTTGACAAATTTGACTACACTAGCTCCAGTGTTGTTTGATAACGCTGTGGCTTCCACCCACTTAGATACGTAATCAACTACCACAAGGATGTATTCATTTCCAAAAGATACTGGAAACGATCCCATGAAGTCCAGGCCCCATATATCAAATAGTTCTACTTCTAGAATTCCCAATTGCTTCCTACCAATATTTCCAATTCTCTGACACTTATCACAAGTTAGGATGAAAGTCCTAGCATTCTTGAAAAGAGTTGGCCAATAGAGTCCAGATTGTAAAACCTTTGCCGTTGTTTTGTTGGCCCCATGATGTCCTCCATACAGAGAAGTGTGGCAATGATGCAGAACTGATCGCATCTCTTCATCAGGTACACATCTCCTGATCACCTCGTCGGCACATCTCCTAAAGAGCAACGGATCTTCCCAAACGTAGTTTCTCACCTCAGATAAGAATTTCTTCCTACTATGGTATGAATAGTCAACAGGAATGATATCGGACACCAAAAAGTTGATATAATCAGCAAACCAAGGGATGTTATCTTTAACAGAACACAAATTCTCATCAGGGAAGGTATCATTGATTGGTTCCTCTCCCGGCTTGTCTCCTTGTTCCAGCCGTTACAAGTGGTTAGCTACTGAACTCTCTGATCCCTTCTTATCTCGAATTTCCAAGTCGAATTCCTGCAAAAGTAAAATCCATCTGATCAATCTTGGTTTT
>JAOTBA010000204.1:27353232-27366780 GCA_025629845.1 Erythroxylum squamatum | reverse complement strand
ATAAGCATCCTTCTTTTTGATTTGATGAATGAAGCATGTTTTAGTGATGGTTAGAAGTGAAAATGAAGTTGAATATGTGTAGGAAGTTGTTGATGAATGGCATATGAAATTTTTTTAATCTTTTAGGGTTAATGATCAAAGATAGATCATAATGTATTTGTGAATGATTTTGGGTTGAAATGAAGTTGAAAATGAAGTAGAAGAGATGGTTTAAGTTTAAGAGGGCTTATATGTGAAAGGTGGGAAGCTAAAATCTGGAAAATGAAACATGTTCTGCGTATGTTTATGTCAAAGTTCACCGCGGCCAACTCTCCTTGGTTCGCCACAGCCAACTTAAAGGATGAAGTTCGCTGCGGCCAACTCGGGGGTTCGCCGCGGCGAACTTGTAAGATTCACGCGAACTTTTATGGGTCGCCGTGATGAACTTTCCAACACCAAACATGGTTTGGTATTTTGGGCATAACTTTTTGTGTAGTTATCCAAATAGAGTGATTTTTTATTTGGAGTAAACTAGAGTCTAGGAATACAAATGTTCTGAAGAAATAGAGTTTTAATTCAGTCTCTAAGAACTGCAATGTTTGGATGGAAATTGGGCATAGAATATTGTTTTAGCATAAGAATAGTTTAGGAATATTTGGGCTATAACTTTTAGATTACTAAACCAAATTGAATGATTTTGGTGTCATTAGAAACTTAAGATATTGAGGAACATTTTTCTAGAAGGAAGTGTTAGCAAATTGCTTCATTTATTTGATCCAAATGATCATGGAACCGAAGGTCTAGACTTTTGGGAGAGTTTGAGTATTTAGAATTTATCTTAGTGAATATGCTATATATAGGTCCTCATATTGTATTCTTATTGAATGGGAAACTTTTTCATTGATAAAGGGAATCAAGGAAAGAAAGAGGATCAAGAGGGGAGACATCTTTGAGCAAGGTTTAAACAAGGATTTTAAGGTGTGTAATATATTTATAGTTGTTGTGTAGTATGGGCAAATTGTCTTGCTTGTACATTGTGTGTTAAATTGCTTGTTATGAACTATGGCAATTGTTGAAAATGCATTGTGATTATGATCATGTTATGTCTTGAAAAATGTCATGGCATTTTGTAGAAACGAAAAGAGAAAAAGCATGATGAGCATGAAAAGTATGAATGTGTGTGAAATGAGTTAAGCATTGAAATTTGATTGTGTTTGGGCAAGAGAGGAACGTTTTGTTAGTCACGTACACGTTGACATATAGCTTTCTCCCGACTGCCTGCTTGAGGCCACGAGATCCTAAGAAATCGGACTCATTTTGTTCACGATATAAACTTCGGTTTATCCATTTTGTTCCACAAAACTCTCGAGCCATTTGTTGTGCATTTCATAATTGATTGGTTAAGCATGATGCATAATTGAGTGTTATGTTGTGATGGATAAATTACATGATATGTTCTATGTGGTGACATCACGATAACTATGAGTTGTGAGTTTAAGTTGCTGAGTATTGAATTGTTACATGTATATATATATGCTTGAATGCGTGGCTCGTTGCCAATGGCTATAAATATATAAGCCACTGAACTTCGCAGCTCACCCCATTACCTTCCATTCTTCAGGTGTAGATTGAGAAGATCGTTGATCCTTACAAGGCATCAGAAACTCCGTGATAGTTAGAGACTTTTGTACTAAGTTAATAGCTATAACTTTTGGGGATAGCTTTATAAGCATATCAACATGACCATTCATTCCACTTTTGTATGTTGTATTAAGTCAATGGTATGGCTTTTGATATGTAACTAAAGCTGTTAAACTCTTGTGAATTAAGAAATGAAATGGGATTTTGATGAAGATCTCTTGTGCATGTTCATTATTAATTTCCTTGTTTAGATTGTGAATTGTTGTTAATATTGGTATGATTTGTTGTGATTGGAATTGTATGAGTGAATGTATGTGTAAGTGCACAATTTTGTATCTTGTGGTTGAGTTGTTAAGTGTATGATGGTATTGGATTGTGTGAATGAGTGTACGTGGTTTGATAAGAGTAAAACAATTTCGTGTTGATGTTGGGTTTTTGGGTTTTGTCCGAAGACTTCGCCGAGGCGAAATTTTCCTGAGGGGTTTTCTCGTTGAACCTCGGGAGTTAGCCGCAGCGAAACCAAGGGTTGGCCGCAGCCCACCACTTTCCACGCTACCAATCCTTTGAATTTGAATGCTTCCGACTTCCTGTTTGAGTGATCCTTACCTTACAACCCCGAGCGTTGCCTCGAGATAAGGAATGGGACTTGGGCCCAACATTTAGAGCAACCTCATAATGAGCTTCGAGAGGTTCTTGCATGAATTAACTAAGCGACTGAACAATAAATGTAATATCTGGTCGGGTGAGTTGAAGATAAAGCAGTTGACCAATAAAACAATGATACCGACTGAGATCATAACATGAACATCCTTAATAAGGGATAAATTTGCCTGAGGAGCCAAGGGGAGAGACGAAGGCTTGTAACACAATAAAACCGCTTCTTCCAAAAGATCCAATGCATATTTACGTTGATTCAAGAAAATGCTCGTACGAGTGTGAGCTACCTCTAGATAAAGAAAGTACTTAACTTTCCCAAGGTCTTTTAATTTGAAATGAGCTTGCAAAGAAGATTTAACAGCAGAACAAGCATCTGAACAATTACCCACAATTAGGAGGTCATCCACATAAACCAAAATGACTGTATAAGTAGAGCCCATCATGTTGAAAAAAAGATAAGTGTCACATTTAGATTTTATGAAGCCAAGAGAAACAGTAACAGAAGATAATCGAGCAAACCATTACCAAGAAGCTTGTTTGAGACCATATATGGACTTATATAGTCTACAGACATGAGAATCATCATGATAAAGATAACTGGAAATTGAATGTACTTGTCCTACTTAGACATAGCTACAAAAGAGATTATGGGAAGAAGTGGGAAGCGCATGCTCAGTCGTGGTGGATGCAACTCAAACAAAATCACGAAGCCAAGATGGAAGATTAGAAGCTTGTTTCGGTCGAGGTTCGAGAAGAGGGTGAGATTCTGTTTGGAATACTTATGGTTTGGTTGTACCCTCTGAAATGGGTTAGGCCAAATTTGATAAAATAGCAACTAGAGTAGGCAGGTTAAGAGGGTTTTCAGCAGTGTTGGGTGCAGGAAGTGGTGCGGCCAAAGGATCCAATTCAGGTAGAGGGAGATGGGTTCGATAAAGATTAGGTGTAGTAAGTGTTGGATCGTTAAAAATGGGTTCGACTAAGGTAGAGGATGGGTTAGCAGGTGTAATGGGATTGGAGACAAAAGAAAACTAGTCTTCATACAATTGTATATCCCTAGAAATCTGATTTTCTTGGTACTAAGATTATACACTCGATAAGCTTTTTAACCCATGGGTATCCAAAAAAAATCAAGCTGAAGCACGAGGGTGAAATTTATCTAAATGGGGTTCACTGTGATGAATGTAACAAAGACATCCAAAGACGCGAAGGTGATTATAAGAGGGAATCTTTTTTAACAAAATTTCAAATGGAGATTTATTATCAAGAACAGATGACAGGGTAATGTTAATCAAATAGGAAGAGATTAGAACACAGTCCCTCCAAAATTGGCTAAATGCCCAATTTGGGGCCAAATATTTTTTTATTTGATTAATTTAGGGCTAAACATTTTAACCTAATCAATTAAGGTCTAAACTTTATCGGGTCTGCTCAATGTTAGGCTATTTTGGACGAAAACTTGGCATTGTCATACATGCACCGTTCAGTCTGACATATGGCCCTTTTACTTTGCTATTCCTTGGCCTTTGTGCTTGCTTCCATACATATTACCTTGCTAGCTACCAAGTTTTGATCTTTTCATATTTTTACTGGATGGAAATGGAATCACCAAAAATTTGCAAATTTCTTTGTAACCTCCAATATTGATGATTTGAAGTTAAGAAACTAATTATTTATAAAATAACATTAAACATATGATTACTCATAATAAATATTATTCATTGTCTCCATATAAACAGTAGAAAAATGTGACAAAAGAATCATGTACTTAGTCTTACCTTAATTTCTGCAAAAAAACAAAGCTTCACTATCAAATTCAAAGCCTCCTCACCTTCACAATATCTTATATATAATAATTACAGGTCTGTATTTTACTAATTTCTAAAAGAAAATGGCCCTTCCCTTGGTTGCTTCCTCTTCAATTTGCAGTGTCACAAGCTTACATTCAAGAAACCAAGACTTGTTGCTTGTTCACAACCCTAAAATCTCCAACCAGACAATAACCCGTAGATCTAGGAACTAACAACCTGCTTTATGGGACTATAATTACATCTAGTCACTGACAAATGATTTCTTGGTAATGTCTTCTTATTGCTTTCACTCTCTCTTCTATGGTGTTGTTGGTACTTCAGTTTCTACTTGTTTAACAGACATTCACCGTACACTTTCAGAAATTCGAGATTTTTACCCTTTAAATGGCAAAATCTCTCTTCTGAGTCTTCACAAAAGTTGTAGATCTAGAAGATCTCTTCGAAACCGTCCTAAAATGACTTCAATCCGACATCTCTAGTGAAAGTTGTAATGTCCCGTTCCCATATGAAGGGTTAGAACCCTAAAATACGGTACATATGAGATCAATGAGAGATTAAGAAAAATGCATTTTCATGCTCATTATCAAATTACTTCATTGATCTGATCAAAATTATCACGAAAAATTGACCCGAAGGTCTGGAATTTTAGAGGTGATATTGCAAAGAATGAGAGTTTGGATATTGTATGATTATATAATGTTATAATAACATTAGTGAATGAATTGTTGGTATTAAAATACCAAAGACATGTGTATAATGGAAATGAAGAGGTTCAAATGATTGTAGTTGTGATTCAAAGGAAATAAGTAATGGGTATTAAATAAAAGTGAATGAGTTTTGGATACTGTGAGAGCTGATAATACTATAAATGAAATGATGAGTAATTGAATTATGAATTTTGATTTTAATGGTTTTATTGAGGTGTAAACCTAAGTACAGATTATACTTAGGTGAGTTTTGAAATATGATTGATAATGTGACAAGAAGAATGGAAAGATACCCGGGATTGTCATTGAGCATGCATTGTACATCATCCATATTTGTGCATAAACGAATACTTATAATTATGCAATAATTAATGTGTGTGCGACGTGCGTATTGCATAATTGTGACGTGTAAGTTAAATGTTCACTTTCAGACGTTTCTAGATCATGGAAGCTAATGCTAATCTGGAGCATACTGTGAGTAGACCAAGATGGTCTTACTTTATTGTTTGATTTGTTTAAGTTATGAATTGAATGATTATGCATTGTGAATGTATTGGTTTCGGACAATATATGTCCGAGGAGTTTAATAAATGTGAGAACATTGAAGTGCTCATTGTATATGAATTGGATTGAAATAAGTTTACATAATGTGATTGTTAAATGTCGAACTACGGTCCGATGATAAATGTATTCTGAATGTGCAGTTGCATATGAATGAAAATGTGTTTCTTGACTTAAATGTTGAATGTCGGATTAAGGAGTTAAGTCAAAATGACTTCACATCTAATAATTTTGGTGAAAATCAAGTAATAATAATGCTAGAAATTGATGAACCGTTTTGATCAGAAGGAAGAAACTAAGACGGAAGCAAAAGTAATACGGAAGTAAAAGTAAGACGGAAGCAAAAGTAAGACGGAAGCAAAAGTAAGACGGAAGCAAAAGTCAGAAGGAAGCAAAAGTAAGACGGAAGTAAAACTAAGACGGAAGCAAAACTGAGACGGAAGCAAAAGTAAGACGGAAGCAAAACTAAGACGGAAGCAAAAGTGAGACGGAAGCAAAACTAAGACGGAAGTAAAACTAAGACGGAAACAAAACTAAGACGGAAGAAAAACTAAGACGGAAGCAAAAGTGAGATGGAAGCAAAACTAAGACGGAAGCAAAACTAAGACGAAAGAAAGTAAGAAGATACGAAGACGAAGACCCGATACTACGTCGGATGGTTAATTAATTTGAGTTAGTTACTGAACTCAACTGAATAACGTTTTCTACAAGAATCAAGAAACAATAAGAAAGAAGTAGTTATCAAGAAGCTGTTGAAGACGAAGGCTATAAATACAAGTCATAGTCGAAGACTAAAAAAGTTAGTGATTTTGAGTTAGTGATTTTAAGTTTTCAAACTTGAGCAAAACACTGTAGTTGTTGTGCGAAACACTAGAGCTATCATTACTGTAACAAAACTTGCAATATCTTTCTTGTAAGAGAGAAGAAAAGCTGAAAGCCTGAAGAGGCTATGTGATCGAAAATAATACTTGGTGTAAGAGACCTGAAGAGGCTCTGTAGACAAAGAATACTTGTACATTTTGAGAAGAATAGTAAAATCTCATAAGAGTTCTGAGGACTGGACGTAGCCCACCGTTTGGGGTGAACCAGGATAAAATCGCTGTGTCTACTCTCTAAACTCTTTACGTTTAATTTCTATTGTTCATATACAAGTATATAGAAGTTTTATGCGATTCAATTTTGAAGCTATTTTCATATAACAGTTGTGATATTCACTTAATAACTTTGAAACAGTTAGTTTTCAAAGAAATATAAAAGGGGTTTGTATTCAGAAAAAGGATACATAATTCAACCCCCCTTCTTGTGCATTTTGTATATTGAACGTAAAGTCTATACTAACGCGTGATTTACTTCAACCTCCACATGTCTTTCAAGTTTAAACAATAATAACCCATCATCAGCTTATTAAAACAGCTATGTGATCTTTGTTATATACAACTTAGACATAAGTTGAGTACTCATTTGCCCACCTTCTATGACATTGTGATTGAACTTTTAAAGTTGATAATTCTAAACTTCTTACATGTAGATTTATTCATTTGGGCATTGCATAAAACGTTGTTACTTCTAAAATAGAAACGCACAGATGCATCATAGAACTTATCTTAGTACGACTTAAAGGAAGGGAAGTGTTTAGCACCATGTTTCATTATAGGTTACCATTAAATGTTATTAGGATTATTGCAACATATAGTTGTAGAGATCAATATATATATATATCTCTAAAAATATGAGTATATAAATTTAATGTTATTTATAGTTCATATATGCATAATAAGATGAGGAAGAATTGTATTAGATTTATAGTTAATTTTAATTAAATACTACTTGGCCCCAATTAGGATCCAATATCTCATATTAGTCCTTATATATTAAATATCTCCTATTTAATTGTAAAGTTTCATAACTTTACAAGCATGTCCAAATTCATTAGAAAACCTTATCCTCTCTTCAATTATCATATATATGTTACCCACTATATTCCTAAATATGTTGGCAATTTTTATAGATTATATCTCTAATTCATATCCCGTATTAGATAAATTAAAATCTTTTAAGTTATTGCTAAATATCTAATTAATTAATTTATATCTATATATCAACATTGGATTGTAGCTATATAACATGACCATTTAAATGTTAAGAATGAAAAATTAGTAGTCACTATCCTTTCTGCTTATCATTATTTTTATATAATATGCAATCCTTTCATCACATAATTTTTTAATTAAACATAGAGCATTGAATTAATGTCTACTATATTTAAGACGATCGTGTAAGTTCTCTACAATGATTTCAGGCTATATTGTAGAACTCTAAATGCCACCCTTTCCTTTTCTTCTATGCTTCGTATATCTACTTATCTTTATTTGTAACTTCAATATAGCCTTTTACACTTACCGTTTTCCATAATTTTTTTGAGATATTGATGGAAGGTGAAACAACAACATTCGTAACTTAAGTAACTTGACAATACGGGCATGTACCTTACCACTGTACTAAACCATGTTCGAATAAACCTTCAATATACATGTTATTTAAATGGATGATCATGTACCCATCACTATACCTCTAATTTTCTATAAAATAATTATAACTATACCATCCTTAACCATCTAATAGTATGGTTAACCTTGCTAGAGAAAACCTTTAATGTATGCACTTTGGTATACGGGCATATACTAAACTGTATACTTCACATTGAGCCTTCTATAATTTTTAGTTAATCATTGGATTCCCATAGATTGGTATACTGGTATGGTACTATAGTTTGGGTGAGGCTATGGTTAGTACTAATACATGAGTATTCTTATTTTTCACTTAAACTGTTAATTTAATTATGTTATTGTAATTTTTATAGATACCTTTAGTATTGAATCTATTAAGTCTTGCTACATTTTATATTAACCCATGGTATTCCATCTACTCGCTTATTACATTCCCTTTTATATATGTAAAAGTTACTTATTTGTAAAACATCTTCGAATGCTACCATTATTATAATAATCATCTTCCTCATCTTATCATGATACACAACATAGAAATTGTAATCCTCATCATTGTGTACATATTTTAAGGATAAAAAAATTATAAAAATCTCTACAACTTTAGATTGTGATAGTTATAACAACTTACAAAGGTAAAATAGAATCAAATATACCCTAAAACTTATCTGTTTCTATGTTGTGCTAAGAAAAGTTCTATCATTTCATGCTCCATTTGTTTAGGATTCACATTCCAAATTGAAATTAATAATTCCCCTTTCGTAGGAAATAACATCCTATACAATTCCCTAAGGAGCACACCCCTTTTTAGGAAGCTTGGAACCTTTAACTATAAGAGTTTAATCACAATGTCAAAGAAGGTGGATTGATGAGTAATCAATTTCTGTTCAAGTTGCGTATAAAAATCATGTAACTATTCAAATAGGTTGATCATACGTTGTTATCGTTTAAGCCCAAATCGTGCACCTAAATCAAACCCTTATATTTTCCAATCATTTTCTATTTTCCAATTGAATTTATGAAATAAAAATAATATCTAATATAAAAAACTATATCAAATTTGAAGAAAAAAAGATACAAAAGCAAACATAATTTCAAAGTTCAAGGTAAGCAAAACCATGTGCTACAATGATACTTACACACTTTCTAGGAATATTCCATAAATCAATTAGAAAGATGAAATAACAAAGTTTATCATATTCTAATTTATGAGATTTAAAAAAATGAAAATCAAAGGTAAACAACAATTAAAAATAATCGTGCTACACAGAATTGTGTAAATAAGTCATACATAATTATGGAATTTTACTTCTCCTTACCACCAATTTCGGATCTTGTTTTAGAATTCTCTAAATGATACCTTATCCTTTTCCTCTACATTTTTTTATATATGCTTATATTTTTTCACCCCTCAAATACAACATCTTATAATCCTTAACATGCCATTGTTTCTCAAAACTATTGGTGGAAGGTGAAATAATGACATTCATAATATAAGTCAATTGACAAAATAGGCTCGTATTGTACCCCATAAATGTGAACAAACTTCCTATATCACATTCACTATGGATAGGAAATGAAATTTGTTTAAGACCTTAACACTTGACAGCTAACACCAACAACGATTAATATGTTAAATTTTACTATTAATTCAATTTTACGCGAGTGTCTATGATTTTAATTTATCTTTTATTAATGTATCACAATGAATGTTGGATTACTATTAAAATTTTTAAACTACTTTAGAATAAGGCAATAATAATTAATCCCATAAGACAAATTTAGGCCTTTTTATTTCAACCAATTAATATCAATACATTATAATAATGATCTATCCAACCTCACATGATGAACCTTTCATATAAAGCTTTATGTACTTTTTCTCATAATTGTAGTTTCTGATAATGAACACTAATAGCTCAAGGTTTATGATTAACAATTTTAATGATAACTGTATAATATTTCAAAATTCAAATTAGATTTATTTCCCTGTATAGGTATCGATATATTTGTTAAAAGGAAATAAAATCATAGGATAAATACTTCCTTTATGGTAGGAACCTTCTTTTATGAACTTACCTTAATTAGTTTACAATATCCGAAAGGATCATGCTAATCCTATATGTTTTGACAATCAATTCCGAGACATTGCCATATTTTCTCTTTAAGATTGAATATTGAAGATTCCAACAAATGATATTGAAGATACAAAGTCAACCTAGAACGAAAATGATGCAATGATTAGTTGAAGGAAATGCCGACTTAAGGAAGAACTACTGTAGTTGCGAGATACACATACATACAGAAAAATTAAGGAATACAAATTTTCTATATACATTCATAGCATCAGTACTTTTGAAATTCATATCATTATCAAATCTTTTTTGTTTTAGAAAGTGAAAATTCTTTTAAGAGAGTGATCATTGAAGCTCATATTGAGCAAATTGCTTTGTCATTTGTTGAGAGCTTGTAGAGGCTAGACAAATACTACTAGTGTGGAAGGTTGAAGAACTTTGAAAAATATTTACTTGTGAGCTTGAAGATGCTCGTCACATTACTACTTGGATTTAATAGTGAAACACTCAAGTTGGATGCTTGGAGACTGGATGTAGGCCTAGGTTATAAGCTGAACTAGTATAAATCGATCGTTTAATTCTTTCTCTTCTCTTAACTTTTAAATTTTCGCATTATATTGTTTGCGTTTTCATTTTGCAAGAGGCTCCTTGACTTTTAAAATAGGCTCCTTCGATTTTTAACGTCACAAGAGGCTCCTTTTAGTTTAACAGGCTCCTTCTGTTTTTAAATTACTTTAAAAGGATTTATTGTTTAACAAGCTCCTTCTATTTTTAAATTCCTTTAAAAGATTTATTATTTAATAGGTTCCTGTCGTTTAACATGCTTTATCGTCTGATAGGCTCTTATTACTTTTTATCTTTAACTAGGATCTGTCTATTATATGAATTTAAAGTACTTGCAAATTTTTTTTAAGTCACATATAATTCACCCCGCTCTTGCGTGTGCTTGCTTTATCATTTGATATGAGAGCAAGGTTTCACATTTATTGTGTTTTACAGCATATGATAGATCATGACAAACAATTTGAGAAGCCTTGAAGGACAATTTGTCTCAGTGCTTCCTTATTTTAATGGAAACAACTACTCATACTAGAAAGAGAGTATGACAATCTATCTCCAATCTATAGATATTGAAGTCTAGCAAGCCGTCAGAGTTGGAGCTACACTGCTCGCTACAGAAAATGTAGAAGTATAGTCTGATGCTAACAGAAGAAATGCAGAGCTAAACGTCATAGAAAAATATCATCTGATCTATTCACTATCTCCAGAAGAATATGAGAAGATATCCTACTGCTCTACAGCAAAGGAAATGTGGGATAAACTACAAGTCACCTTTGAAGGAATGAATGCGGTAAAGAAACATAGAATAAGCCTTTTAGTGCATTAACACGAAACAATTAGTATGAAATAGGGAGAAACCATAGATATACACCCCAACACTTCCAAATAATTAAAGTTAGGAGCAAATCCTTTCCATAACTTATAAGGGGTTTTGATTAAATTTTTGTGAGAATTTTATTAAGAACAAAGCAAACAAAAATTACTACTCCTCCCCCCCACCTTAAGTGTTCAATTTTTCCTCTCAGCTCCACCATTTTGTTGGGGCATAAAGATGCTTTAAAGCACTAGTATCCAACACCCAGGTAGCTTTGTTCTCCACCAAGTTAGCCTCCACAATTATAGCAGCTATAATTTCATCATTTTTAGCAAGATTGGCTTGGGGAACAAATTGAACATCATGCTTCTAATCTTGGTTTTGTTGGCCTTTACAATGATAGCATTGATATGCCTTATGACTTAGTTTGTCATAGACATAGTAGGCTGCCTTCTTCTCTGAATTCCTCCATCACCATTCTTAAACTAGTCTTTCTTTTTCTATTGCCCATCCTTTTGATTCTTCTTATCATTACCTTTGAACTTGTCCTTAGAAGTACCAGTAAAAGACTTAATTAAGTTAGCTTTAATAGAAATAGAAGAAACAAAATTGAGGTTATCTTTAAGGGTATTAGCCTCCTTAGTTCTCATGTGATTGATCAGCTTTTAGAGATCTATGCCTTTCTTCTTGTTCTTCAATTAATTTCTGTTATCACTTCAAATGGTAGAAGCTTCTCTAATAACACATTTGCCTACTATATCTCACACATCTTTATGACCTCACTTAAAACATCAACCAATAGGTTTTCATATTCATGACTTGCTCCATCATTGGCTTGTCATCCACCATTTGAAATTCTAACCATTTTCCCACAACCTATTTTCTCTTTCCAGCATCATTTGCCTCATACTGCTTCTTTATAGTGTCCCTAATGTCCTTAACAGATTTTTTATTCACAAAAAGATTAAATAGATAGTTAGTCATATAGTTTAGCAAATGCCCCCTGACTATTCTCTTATCTTTTTCATGCTTCATTCTAGCTTTTTCTTATGCCTTTTAACCTTGTCAGTGAGGGAAGTAGCGGTGGGATTAGTAGAAGTTTCATAGGTTGTGGCTTTAATAGATGGAAGATCAGTAATACATAATTTACTTCTAGTTGTTCAAAGAAAATAAAATTTTTTAAGACCAACAATTGTAATTGTTTCCATCCAAGAATTTGAGTTTAAAGAGGTCAGTTCCTTGTATATTTCTACTATGAAATTTTACTTTCAAATTGTAAGGAAAATAAAGGTATAATAGAAAAAAGAAGTGTTATTGAATGGTTATATTGTGGTATGACCACTACCTTGAAAGCAAAATTCAACATGACCACGGTGTAATCAATGATGTTTCTGCTCCCCAAGGATAACACAATTAGTCCTCAAACTTATGCACTCAACACTGAAGACTTGCAACTCTCGGAAATACAGTCATCCAGAGAAAATCTTATCAAGTTAGCAAAAATCTCTATACGTCTAAAAAGAATGACTGGCAAAATCAATATACAAAACCATATCAAACGCTCGAGAAGAATCTGTGGGTGAAGCTAAAAATCGTGGAGACAAATCTAGAGAACATTTATAAAATTCGCCAAAAAATTATGGAGATAAATTTAGAGGCATTGCAAATATCCAGTCAAAGAATAACTCTCTAGTACGGGCTAGATCTAGCCTTTTACTAAAATACAAAGGAACAAGGTATTCAAATCTTGGCAAATACTCATCTTGATATAAAGACTAAAAACTAGTTTATACCCATCAAATTAGGATAAGAATACAACATATAGGATGGAAAATGCTTTAACTAAACAAATAAAAGAGGGGACTTAAACGACCATTTATCCAACTAGATATACTTCCTAATGTATACATATTACACAAAAGATTAATTCTTTGTGATCATCTACAAAAGTATAAAAACTTCTTGTAGCAACAATTTTGAGTTTGTAGGCTTATATTTCTTATAACGTAGAGAAATTTTGAGTATTAATCGTTTAGTTCTTTTTTTCCTTCAAATATGAAATTTTCTTTACTTCCTCTTACAAAATAAAATGATTATGTCTGCCTTTCTCCTTAATAAATGCATTAACAAATTGTAAATTTATCTTGTGTAAGATTGCATAGGCTATTATTATTATTATTATTATTATTATTATTATTATTATTATTATTATTATTATTATTATTATTATTATTATTATTA
>JAOTBA010000204.1:27307391-27345495 GCA_025629845.1 Erythroxylum squamatum | reverse complement strand
ATTGAAGAATTATTAAATAAATAAAATTTATAAATAATATTGAATAGTTATTAAACAAATAAGATTAAAAAATTGTATTTTAAAAATAATTATTAAAATTAAAAAATTAATTTGATTTTAAAAAAATAATAATAATAATAATAACGTCGCGGAAGACATTTCGCGACGTTTTTAAAAACGTCACCAAAGACCTTTCGCGACGTTTCCAGAAAAACGTCGCAGATTCCTTCACATTCTGTGACGTTTTAAAAACGTCGCGAAATGTTAGAGATTCTGTGACGTTTTTTTAAAACGTCGCGAATTGTCCAACTTTTTAGTGACGTTTTTTGAAACGTCGCAGAATGTCAGCATTTTTCGCGACGTTTTTCATAAAACGTCGCGGAAACCTTTTGCTTACACTACATTCTGCGACGTTTTTTGTGACGTTTTAAAAAACGTCGCAGAATACATTCTGTGACGTTTTTTGACATTCTGTGACGTTTTAAAAACGTCGCAGAATGCCTTATTTTCTTGTAGTGATATGCTCATTAAAATTTTAATCGACCTATATCAAAGTTTTTAATAACAAATATACTAAAAAATTTATTCTCTTTTTAATATGTATAACTCTTAATTAACTAGTTAGAGTTATAATACTTAAGCAAGTTTACAAGGTTTAATAATTGCTTATAGTTAATTTATTGGCATTCTACTCACAAGTTTAACATATATGTGGCTAATATTATAATAACAATAATAACAATAATAATAATAATAATAATAACGTATTTTTTTCTTCATTGAACTTTAGTCCAATTGATTAGATTCTTTATTAAAATGCTTTATTATTCTTATATTTGACCAAAATTATTTTTCTTAACCTTACTTTTAGGATGAATATTTAATAAAGTCCAAATAAAATAAAAATTAACATTATCCCCTTTTGTAAAGTATTCATTGTTGTATTTGTAGTATACAATAAAACGTAAGAGAATAAAATAAAACTTTTATGTTAAATTGCAACAAAATTTTTTATGTGAAATTGTAATAAAATATACTTATCTCATTTGTTGGTATCTATTTCTCAAAATGTTATGCTATATTGCAATATGTTTTTATTTATCTCACTTTATGCTAAACTATATTAGAGAGATTCTTGTGGGATTAAAACTTTATATGTATATCTTATAAATTCGCATGTACCTTGAGATATATGAATGTTTCAAGAGACATATAATTAACGTTGAACTGTAAATATGTCCAATATCATGTGACATTCTTAAGATCCACACAAATTTTAGGACTTTGACCTATAATATTTTAGTATAATGTAAATTGTAAGACTTTGAACCAACTAATCATGATCAATATATTTCATGCAATCATATTATATGAGAATACATTTTTATTTTGAGTAAATATATAATTATGCCTAACTAACAGTGTCAAAGAAATCTAAAATATTGATATGAAAAATATGTCAATCAAAAATTTCAAAGGAAAAAAGAAGCCTCTTAGAAGAGGAGGATTCAAGAGCGATTGAGAGTAGCAGAGCACCCACTACTTCGCAAATCATCGGAGCATTGAGACCCCTCTTCTATGGCTTCATCTCCTTCTTCTCTCCCATCTCCTTCTTGTCTACCCTTAGCCTACTCCCCATTTTAAAAAAAAACCCTTTTGACCCTTTCTCCCAGCCTTAATGCCAAAAACATTGACCTAAATTGCCCCAACACCCCATCTTTTAAGGGACGCTTAGGATCGCACCAGTTGTCTGAAACTCTAATTGAACCAGAGACTCTTTTACCTAACCCAGACCAAGCCAAAAAATTGCTTAAAGTTCTTCCCAGAACCTAGAAATTCGTCATTGCTGACGGTGTGGAGGAGGCCTCTAGTGTCAAGGCTCTGGCCTATTACCCTCCGAAACTCAAGGAGGACCAAATTTTCGTCATCTTGCCGCTTGAATTAGTACAACAAAGAGCACAGAAGTTTCGGCATGCGCTAATAGGCTTCTTCATTGGTAAGCGTCGTCCTGCCTTCCCAGTAGTTTAGAGAGCCTTGTCCCAGGCATGGTTAGCTTACAGGTTAACTGAAATATTAGTGATTAGTTTAAACAAGTTTCTGTTCAAATTTGACTATGAACGTAGACTGAATGAGGTGTTGGAAAAGGGGCACTGGCACATTCAAGGAAATGCCCTGTTCTTGCGAAAATTGAGCTTAAATGCAGGGGAGCAGGAGAATGTTAGATACGCCCCTGTCTGGATAAGATTTCACAACATCCCCTACGAGTATTGGAATAATGAGGGGTTGAGTAGGATTGCCAGTGTAGTGGGACGTCCTTTGCTAATGGATTCTCACACTGCAAAAATGTCCAGAATACTATATGCTCGACTTCTTGTAAAACTAGATCTAGAAAGAAATGGCCTTCATCCTTTCAATTGGCAACTTATGATGATGAGGGCAATATGTAATTTAAGGAGATTGCAATAGAATACGAATGGCAAGCTGAGAAGGCAGCTCAGAAAAAGGAATGGCATCCAACTGGTCGCATGTTTGAAACTAGGTTCCAAGCAGAATTGGAAAAGGACAATAATTCTCAACCTTCTAGTGGAAACCAACTAAAGGACAATGACCCGAAGAAAAGCCCTACCAAGGAACCAACTAGTCCTGAGGAAAGCAAATTGGATGGTACCCCAATTAAACAGAGCAAAGGCAAAGAAGTGTGACACAAGAAGGATGCTCCTTCAGTCAACCTTGAAGATGCTACCTGTCTTGGTATGTGTGAATCAGGTAACTCTCTTGCCTCTCCTAAATCTGATGTGGTTCCTACTATTTCTAATGAAGCTCAGAGCTCAGGTTTGATGGAAGGGGCAGAGGGGGACTTTACCATTAGGAGAGGTAGGAATCTAGAAGGAAACAAACACAATAGTGTTGTCTTATTGTCTTCTGTTATGGATTTAGGTTTCTGGAACATTAGAGGTCTTAATAACCATAAAAAAAGCTAGCTATGAAATCTTTCCTTAAGATGTTGTCTGTTTCTTTTGTGTGTTTGATAAAATCTAGGATTAAATCTCTTTCCCTTTTGAATAATATCTGCTCGTTTATGTTTCCTAGATGACATTTTTGTAGTAATCTAGGCCAAGCTTCTTGTGCCAGGTTAGTGGTCATTTGGAATCCAGACCGTTATGTGTGCACTCCTATTATTACCACTAACCAATTGATCCTTTTGGAAGCGTCACCTATTAATTGTGATTCTGTTATCTTTGTTACCTGCGTATATGGCTCAAACAACCTCAATCATAGGAAACAACTTTGGGAAAAAATTTCAAACATCAAACTCTCTGTTGGGAACCAACCATGGATATTGGTTGGTGATTTTAACACAATTCTGTTCTCTCACGAAGCAGATCCCCTTAGCCCCTCTGTTATTAGTGGCATGAGAGATTTTAGGAAATGTGTAGAGGATTGTCGAGTGTTTGACCTCAACTCTTGTGGTCCAATTTTCACTTGGTCCCACAAGCAATCTGTTGATCTCCACATAGCTAGGAAACTAGATAGAGCTCTGATTAACTAGCAGTGGAGCTCTCAATTTCCCAGATCCTTTGAAGAGATTCTTACCTAATATTTCTGATCACTCTCCTGTAGTGATAAGGCCTTCTGCTGTCCTTCAGAGAAGACCTTCACCTCTCAGATTTTCAAACTTCCTAGTCTCTCAACCTATCTTCCTTCAAACCATAGAAGAGGCTTGGAACTCTCAAATCTAAGGGACTCCTAAGTTCTGTGTTGTGACAAAACTCAAAATAGTAAAAACTGCCCTCAAATCCCTAAATTCAGTCCAGGTAGGAGATTTAAATAAAAGAGTTGAGACTTGTCAAGCTAAATTGAATACCATCCATGATCATATGAGGCTTTTGCCTAATCGGACCCAACTTGTTGCTGAAAAGCATGAGGCTATTACCAACTTGTTTAATTCTTTAAATGACCAAGAATCCTTCTACAAACAAGCTTCCCGCATTAAATGGCTTAGGGAGGGGGATAGAAACACTAAGTTCTTCAACAATTCCATCTTGTCAAATAGGAACAGAAACACAATCCACTCTTTACTGGTAAGCAGTGGTCAAAGGATCACTGACCTAGAAGCAATCCAAAACACCTTTCTGAATTTTTTCCAAAACTCTCTTGGTAAAAAGAAAGACCTAGCTCATGCTAAGGATTATGTGACACCTCTATTTCCTCGCCCTCTTCCTGAGAACCTTAGAAACACTCTTGTAGCTGAAGTTTCTTCTCAGGAGATTAGGGAAGTCTTCTTTTCCTTCAATTCCAATAAGGCCCTTGGCTCGGATGGGTTTAATGGATTCTTCTTTAAACATACATGGCCTATTATTGGTACTGAGATCACTAGGGCAATTCAAGACTTTTTCCAACATGGGAAGCTCCTCAAAGAGCTTAATTCCAATTTTATTTCTCTTGTTCCAAAAAAGAACCAACCTTCCACTGTTTTGGACTATAGACCTATTTCTTGTTGTAACATGCTTTATAAGGTGATCACAAAAATCTTGTCTAATAGACTTAGACAGATTTTGGCCCTCATCATTAGTCCAACCCAAAGTGCCTTCATTCAAAATCATTGTATCGGGGACAACATTCTCTTAGCTCAAGAAATTTTTAAAAACTGTCTCCTTTCAAATGGTCATAAGAGATGTGCTTTTAAAATAGACTTGGAAAAAGCTTATGATTCTATTCAGTGGGATTTTCTCCTCACGGTCCTCCTAGCTGTAGGACTCCCTCCCATTTTTATTAAGTAGATTGAAGAGTGTCTAACCTCTCCTTCATAATCTATCCTTATTAATAGGACTCCTACAAAATTATTTTGTGGGAAATCAGGATTAAGACAAGGTGATCCTCTCTCTCCGTACCTGTTCATTATCTATATGAAGGTCCTCTCTAGGAGTCTGAATGATTCAATAGCAAGGAATCCTACTTTTAGATTCCACTGGAGACGCAAAACTCTTAAACTTTCCCATCTTTTGTTTGCTGATGACTTGTTAATGTTTTGTCATGCTGATTTGACCTCGGTAACTGCCTTGCTTAATTCCTTGAACACTTTCTCTAAATTTTCTGGTTAGGAAATGATTCTTAACAAGAGTCAATTCTTCTTATCTTCTGATATGAATCATTGGGCCATTCAATTGGAAAATCTTTCGGGTCTGAACAGAGGTCAATTCCCTATGAAATACCTAGGTATACCTCTCTTAACAGTTAGATTAACTAGCAGAGACTGTATCCCTTTGTTGGAAAAAATAAACTCCAAAATTAACAAATGGACAAATAAGACTTTATCCTATACTGGTAGGCTCTAGTTAGTAATTTTTGTTCTGTCTACCTTCCAGGTCTATTGGGCTAGCCATTTCATTCTCCCTGCTTTTATTACTAAAGATATTGAATCTAAACTTAGGAACTTTTTGTGGTCTGGGAAGGTTGTGTCAAAAACTCATGCCAAGGTAAAATGGTCTGATCTTTGTAGGCCAAAAAAGGAGGGTGGTCTGGGGATTAAACACCTACCCACTTGGAATAATATTTTGTTAGGAAAAAGGATCTGGGTCCTCTTTACTGATAGGGAAGCTTTGTGGGTTAAATAGGTATACACCATAATTCTTAGAAGAAATAATTTCTGGAGTGCTCAACCAACTAGTAATAACTCTTGGAGCTGGAGGAAACTGATTCAGGTCAGGAATATTATTGGGAACCACTTTAGATTTAGGATAGGGAATGGTGTTACAACTTTCTTATTACAGGACCGTGGCATCATCGAGGAATACTGAAGGATCTCTCAACCCTAAGGATTATTAATGGTTTAGAGCCCCTAATGAATGCAAAAGTAGCTGAAGTTATCACTGACAGTACCTGGAACTGGCAAACTGCCATAATTGAGGCCATTCGTATGCTAGAACCATTAACATATAAACCTGATGGGTCTCAACCGAATAGACTAGAATGGATTGCCACCCCACTAAAACCTACACAAACACTTCAACATACTCTTTGTTGCGACCTTCCTCTCTAAGTGTTCCTTAGTATAAATTGGTGTGGTATCAAGGTGCAAACCCAAGGAATGCGTTTATCTTATGGTTAGCTTTCCTTAATAAGCTACAAGCAAGAGACCTACTACTTTATACTTTTTTCCCTAACCATTGTTCACTCCGCTCTTCGGACAATGAATCTACTAGGCACCTTTTCTTTGAATGCTCCTTTTCTAAATCAGTTTGGCTCCACTGCCTAAATCATTTTCAACTAATCATTCCATAACTTTCAAACCTTGACTCCATTTAAAATTGGTTCAACCAAACCCCAAGCCCCAGAAACTTTGACCTTAACACCTTTCTTATCTTGCTATCTGTTGTTGTTTATAACCTTTGGTCCGAGAGAAACCTCAAAACCTTTCAAGACAAAGCCATGGAGGTGGGGAGCTTCAACATTAAAGTGATCTTCCAAGTAATGGAGCAGCTTTGCTCAAACACTGTGAGTAGGTAAATTGTGTTTCTGGTTTATTTTCCTCTAATTGTTGGAGGTCCTTATTGGAATGGTCAATCATCGGCACATTCCCTCGTGGCAACCAATTCAGTCAAGTATCCAACTATAGAAGGGTACACCACATGCTGACATTAGACACGAGAGGATGATACCTCCAAAAAGTAGTGACCAGCATGGTGTCACACATGGCAACATTCCTATCCTTGGGTCATCCAATAGTAGCAGTGTGATAAATCCAGATCTTGACGGTAGGAGACTTCCAGAGTCAAAAACTGGAACAACATGGGTGCAAGTAACAAGCTATAGGGGGTGTCTCTTATCATCTTCGGGTTTTCACCAACGGTCATTCTAAACTTGTAATCAGTGCCTGGTTATGTTTCTTGTTAGACATGGCTAGGCTGTATGTTGGAATGAGTTTTGGCTTATCAGGAACAAGATGAATCCCTTATGTGCTTGGCTTATGGTAATCTGTGAATAGCTATGTTGTTGGTTAGGCTGTACCTCCTATAAGGTCCTCTTCTTGGTAGTCTTATTTAGCCTGTATGTAGTGGCAAGTTAGGCTCTTATGGCAAAGATGAGTTTTGTATGTTAGTAGGAAGGGCCATTTTTGGCAGCGGTAGAGAACTGATTTAGGGTGTCCTCGTAGCTTGTACATAACTTCTATTTATTTGCAATCAATTTACTGAATTACCAAAAAAAATTCAAAGCTTAGTCATTTGTTAAATGATTAACCAACATATATTTAGCCAAAGAAAACATCATATACCATGATGTCACCTTTATGTATAAGTTTTTTAATAGTTAAAATTTTATCTCTAATAGACCTTGTAGTATTCTTATTTTTATTATTGAGCAATACTATATAAAGATTACCACAGTATAACTAGATAGGACTAGCAACGAAATCAATCACATACAAATATTCTTATTTTTATTATTGAGTAATAATATATAAAGATTACCATATTATAACTAGATAGGACCAGCAACTAAATCAATCACATACAATTTAGAATCAAATTTATCAACCAAATTATTAGTGAAGAAGTCCCAAAATATGCAACTAATTATAGTAGAAGAGATCATAAGTATTTGTTTGACATATTTTTAAGAAGCAACACCATTTGCTAACAAAAAAATTGTCATATGATGTTGACTTTCCATCATAAGATCACATAGCAAAGTTAAAATTTATATACTCAATCAAATTTAAAATATAAATATTTGAAAGAAAAAAAAGATATTTCACCAAGTTATTTTATGTCAAAAATATTTAGACAATGTTTGCTTAACTTTATGTAACATGCCTAAGTCATTTGATGCAAGGTAGACATCATCTACATATAGAAGTAGAAAAATGTCCTCCCTATGAATTTCTAGTATAAACACCTCTTTTTTTTCAAAGCCAAATGAGATCGTTACCTCATTAGTACTATCTTGTACTGTATGATGAGTTCTTGGTCATTTATTGGAAAGGCGTCAAGTATAAAATCTTCTAACCTTAGATAGAAGGGTGTTAGATATGAAATCATAAATGTATGTATTCTTATAGCTTCTACAAAGATTGAGAATGACTTACATTATCAAATATATCATATTCTAAAATAAACTAGTTGTGACTCTTCCATTCTAGATCCTCCTTTTTTATAGTAAAATCTTTAACCTTTAGAGTTATCTGGATAACCTACCAAATAAGAACTAGGGAAAATAGATAATTTATTTTATAAAGATGATATCGAGTACCTTATTAGGGAAGTCCTAAACTCAAAGATAGTGAGTTAGGATTCTAGTCTTTCTATAATTTTAAAAGTGTTTTAGGCACTGATTTGCTTTGCACCTTGTTTAAATGTATAAAGAGTTTTAATAGCCTTACTTTAGAGGTAATATGGAAGATTATTCATATTATTCATACTCCTTCTCATATCATTAATTACCTTGTTGACACTATTCCACAAGATTCTAAGTATTTAACTAACAAACCTTTTCTCTTATTTGAAACCCTCAAGTCTATCATAATACTCACTTCAATGATTATACTTGACAATATTAATAATTTTTACAATTATTTCTCAAATTTAATATTAAAGATCATAAAATCGTTAAGAACAAACTTTTTTCTTAATTAGGAATACATGTTATTTTTCTTTTTAGGCTTTATATTTCATGTAGTCATATTTCTTATGACCTTTATTTTTACAATAACGTATCCAATACTCTTTATTAATATCACTAAGGCAACTCATAATACTCATCTGACTTGTGTTTTTAGATGGAGGATTTTTTAGAACTTTTCTTATCCTTTTTAAGAAAAGGGGCATTTGTTGCATAAAAGTTGCCCATTTAAATTAAACCCTAAAATTTATTAGAGTTAAAAAAAAGGTCTCTAACCTTATAAAAAACAATTATAGTTGAACTTTTAATTAATGAAAATTTAAAGTACCATTTGGGTTTCGTTTAAAAAATACAAGTGGTATTTTTTAATTTAAAAGAGGGGTCTACATTTCTAGATCTCAACTATCAACGTGGGCCCTACCACTTTGTTATAATGTCTTTTAAAGTGATTTATGGATTATATTATGAAATTCCTAACTACATCCCTTAATATCTCACTAACACAACTAAGGCAAACCCAATCTAAAACCACTCATAACTTAATCTCTTCTTCTCTGGTCAAATCTTCTCTTTCTTGTTCTTTAAATCATAAACAAAACTAATCTCATTCTTCATATTACTCATAACACAAAATGGAAGAAAATAACTCATATGGTAATTCATGTCTTGATTAGTGGGTCGTTGATGACTTAATTTCCTATTGGTCATGACAATGATCAAGAACTTATTGTTGTCCACTTCGAAATGCATGCAAAAGGATGTAGAAGGTTTAGGAAAGATCAAAGCAATGAATTACATAAGCATCAAGAAGGCTAGAGAAGGTACTTTTATTGGGCTCTAGTGGATCAAAGACAAATAACACAAAACAACTCGGAAAAATTTATTCATATTAGTATAGTTAAAACCATCCCTCTATTTTGAGTATTATAATTCTTTAACTTTTCTTGGTATTATTCGTTTCCCTCCTTTGATTATGATTTCTATTCATTTTTTTTCACATCATGGTTGTATATGATTATATAAATATGATGATGACTTTCTCTTATAGTTTTTTGTTTTTTTTAATTCTAAAACTTTCATGTTATATGTGTGAAAATAGTGATCTCTATAGTTTGTGTGTCAATGGTAGCAAACTCCATCCTTTTCTTTTCTTGAATAGATAGATTACTCAATTTACATTTTTGTTAAGAAAGAAAGAAGTTGATCGCACATTTTACATAAAAGATGCCATTTTTATTTTTTAGATGGAAACCTAGAAGAAAGTTTATATTTCCATCAACTTAAGCTTAAATAGAATAGATTTTACAATGTTAAGTTTCTTCTTAAACACTACTATATAGTAGGGTTTAAGTTAAAATTTTGTTCAATACTTAACATAAAAAAAGTCCCTTTTACCTCTTTTTATTTGAGTTTGTGTTTAAGTGTGGTGGTAATAATCCACAATATTGATAGGTTATGCATATATCTCATAAGCATTGACACGTAAAAAGTATTACAAACATTGGACAATATCATTGGTAACACCAAACAATAAACCAATGTACTCATGAACTTTAAGATCTCAAAAGTGCCTTCAAATTAAGGACTCAGTTTTTCTTTAACTCTAAATCTTTGAATCCCTCTAGTAGTTAACACATTTAGGAATAAATGATCACCCACTTCCTCTAAAGTTTGGCTCCTCTAATCCATTTAGCTCTTTTATTCATTTCAGGCGACATCAATCTTGTTTTCTATTAACTTGACCATCTCCACCATCACCAAAACTATCTTAAATATCAAATGTCTTCTTTTACCCATATCATCCTAATAAATAAGGGATATGCATTAACTTCCATACAAAATCTCAAAATGTTTCATCTGCGTGATGGCATGATAATTGTTATCATATGTAAGCTCCACTAGTGCCAAATGCTCATCCTATGCCCCTTTGAAATCCACAATACAATCTCTGAACATATCTAGGATCTATATCATCCTCTTTAATAATCCATTTGTATAAGGATGAAAATTTGTATAAAACATAACCTAGTTTCCAAGTTATCTTGCAAATTTCTCCAAAACTTGGCTACAAACCTAGTATTGTGATTAGATGTAGTGGAAATAGAAACTCTATAAAGTCTCATGAACTCTTTTATGTATAATCTTGTTAATTTATCTAATGAGTAACCTATCTTAATAGATACTAAATGAGTTAACTTTGTTAACACTACAAGAAAATTGCAAATTACCGACAGAAAATTTCCTACGAGAAATTTTTTGGTAGTAAATTAAAGATTTAAATTGCTTTCTGTAGGTAAACTTATTGGAAAAAATGGTGTTTTGTAATTGAAAAAACCTATCATTAAAAGAGGAGGGAATTTTTTGCCAAACTTTTCCGACGAAATTTAGTGACAGAATAGTGAAAGTCATCATACAAATAGGCACCAATGGTTCCTAGTAAAAAATGTGTACGAAATTTACTGAAGGAAAAAAATCTATACGAAAATTTTTTATAAAAATATCATTACCGACGGAATCGCATTTTTGTAGGTAGTTTCCTGACCAAAATATATTTCTGTGGGTAAATTATTACGAAGTGATGTTTCTGTAGGGAAATTACCTACAGGAACAACATTTCGTAGGGAAATTACCTACGGAAATAACATTCTGTAGGGAACTTACCTACAGAAACACCATTCCATTTTACCTACAAAAATGTGATTCCATCGGTAAATTACCTATGGAAAAAAACATTTTGTCGGGAATTTACCTATGGAACCACATTTATGTAGGTAATTTACCTATGGAAAAACCATTTCATCAGGAAATTCAATTAAAAACAACAGATATATTTCAGTTATGCTCTCTCTCTCTCTCATTCTAACCTAAATTGCTCCTACCGTTTCTTCATCTCTTCTCTTCCTCTTTCGGATATGCGCTATGTTCCACTATAATAGATGCTAAATACATATTATCCATGCCGGCAATAGTGGGTTGGACTCTTTCCCTCTCATCAATCTCTTTTCTCTTCTCCGGGGTTTGTTTTGCGCATATCAAAAATTGCCATAGGTGAGAAATTTTTTGTGGATGCTTCTTTCCTTGCTTTAGCTACATTTAATCGATTATTTCATGTCTTCTCAGGCCAGAATTGAGCCCGAGGATATGGTAGAAGGGCTAAAAGCAGGAAGCATAAACCAAGTAAGAGTCATCTTCTCGTTTAACTATGTTCTATTGCCTAATAAAAGAATTACTCCCTTACCAACTGTATAATATAAGATAATCTGCTATTAGTCTTTGAGATTTATAATGAAATATAAGATTGAGAATGTTTTTTAAACTTTTTAATGTGATACTTTATCAATGGAAGTCCACTAACACGATGTTGTTTGCTAGGTTTCTCTATAAATTTAATACTTATATGTTCTAGTCTTTAATGCAATATCTAGAAGTCCTCATTCATTGACATTAAGCAATTGATATAAAAGTTTGATAAATCACAAATATCTAATAATAATTAGCTCGCCTTGGATTTTTATCTAAATTTCATGAGTCCTTTATCTTTTACTTGAAATATTATAAATTTTATTGTTTCTTTTATCTTATTTTTTTGAGAACTAAATGTCACTGGTAAAGCTTAGTCTTACATACTTAAGAAACTTATTTATCTTGGGTACTCAAATGTTTTGGACTCCTTTTGGTTTATTCTTCTTAGATTTTCCTTGAAGTCACTTTCTAAGATTACAAAACCATTAAAAACGACCAAAATTTTCATAATAATAACATCAAGAATATTTTTTAAGATTTTTAAAATTTTGAATATTATTTATGATGCTCTCTATATACTTACATTCTGTCCACTTAAGTTTCTATATGGAGCTTTTAGTCTTGCATAAGTGTGCGAGGATATGTAATAGTTTTTCTTTATATAGTGAGTGTATGAGCTATACATATAGACATGTGATGGTTTAGAATATTTTAAAGATGCATAAGATGATGAATAAGATGATTTTCTAGTGGCGACACTTAAATCTTAGTCTCTATATGATAAGGTTCATACTCTTTTAAGCATTTTCCCTTAACAAAGTTTGTTTTACCATTAGATAAGAGAGAACCCTCTGTGTATCCTATTCCACTCCAATAGTTTAAGATCTTACTAATTTTTCTTTTCCTTTACTGAACCTTTCAAGTGATTCCTTCATATTCTAAAACTTCTTTCATAATGTTTTTATTATCATTCATTATATTATTACTCTTAAACTCATGGAAGGATGCTTTTAGCCTTATTGAACTTTGTAATCGCTCATTTTCTTTCATACATGAAATTCCTTAGTTTCTTTGTACTTTAAGGATACCTTTTCCTATGGTTATTGCCAATATCAATTAAATTCACCATACTATAACTAATCATCACTATTCTCAAGTTATTCTAGATATTTGAACTTATTTTCATGAGCCAAGTTAGTTTAGGCATATTATATTTTCCTTCTCCTTTTAACTTAAATTATCCTATATTTCTTTCATTGGTTCTTTTTTTGTACTATTTTTTGTCTATCTTCTTGTAATATTTGAGGTTTAGGAATTGATCCTTGAAGTGGCTTATCGTTTTACTTTCATACCAAACAATGCTAATCATATCATTACAATGAAACTTACCTTCACCATTGCTTTGTTTTCTCTTTTGTTATTTTTTTCTTCTTAAGCAACCTCTTCGTTGTCAAGATATTCCCTCATTTTTGCTTTGAGTAAAGGTTTTATAATCATCGATGTCACTTTCTTCCTTTTATGTTTTACATATGATTCTCTTTCTTTTGCTTATGCCTTCATCCTATCGAGTTTCAATTAGTCTCATATCAAAAGTGAGTATTGACTTAATCAACTTCTTTTGGTGTTAGGTTGGTTTGGTCTTTTGATTCTTAATCATTTTGCATATTTTTGTGGTATTATCAACTGCATTTAGGCAATTAATACCTAACGGTTTCATTAATTTTGAGTTTGTTGAGGGAATTCAAGCTTTTATTAAGTATGCATGTTCACAATCTGCATATAAGGATGTATATAATTTGGTGTCTTATTTATAAATGGATATAAGGGGGAAGGTTAAATGTTAAGGCTATTAGCTATGGATGCTAATGAGATGTTGGTTTACAATGGTAACAAATGAGTTAATTATAAACTAATTGCATATTGAGATGGTGCTTTAGTCATTATAGAATTGTCGACTAAAATATTATTGATAATAGGTGCTATAATGAACTCACTTTAAACTATTATTATGTATAATTTTTACCTTTCCAAGTTAACTATTAACTATAATGAGACATACAACGACTATGACATAACATAGGTGGGAGAAAGAGTAGCCCCGCCACAAGCACCAAAGAGATATAATTTCCACCTCATGAGAGGTTTCTCTTATCGACCTCAAGCCCATGACCCGCCTATGATGGATATCTTAACTAATATGCCACTTAGAGAGTAACTTGATCATTTGTTCCTCCATTTCACGACTATGCTTCAATTAAATTAATATCAAACTCTTCAAATGAATAAATTTGAGGTGGTGAGATATATAGATTGGGCACTCTTATAAGAGTTAGATTTAGAGAAAAGGTTATGGTGGACAATGGATTTTGACAACTAGTTAGAGTTTTTAAGATCCAAGAGCCAATGTATCAATAGCTACTTTTGGAGTTTATGTGCACATTTCAATTGGTTGAGAAGAACCAAACTTTATTTTAGAACTTGTAATTGTCAATAGTGTTGTCAAATCATTAAAAATTTATTGTGATATCATCATAGTATTTTTCGTTTTGAAAAAATACATGTATTTAAAGGTATTAAACATATAAAAATAAAATACTTTATCATTAAAGAAGAAGTTCATAAACAAAGAGTGTCATCAAACATATTAGTCTAAATCTTATGATTGTGAATCCATTAACAAAAGGAGTATCATTAAAGATATAATAAACATGTCAAAGAAATTGACATTTCTAGGTACCATGATTAAACAAAATATTACTGTTTATGTTGACAAGCGTTCATATATTATTTTTTATATTTAAGCTTCTTGTTATTTATTTAGAGTATGCATACATGAATGATCATGTTAATTTCAACAGTACTTCTCTTTTACAAAGACATTATTATTGAACCATAAGATATATCTCGTTATAGATCATATTATGTTGGTTGCTGTCAAGGACTTATTATAGCTTCTGTCCTGGGAATTTTTTTCCTCCATTTTTAGAGTATAAAGGTACTCACTTTGCTGTCTTTTTTTCAAATTTATTTTTTAATGTATGTGTTTATTCATGTTAATCATTAAAATGGGTTTTCGTTTAATATTTCTAAAACGTGAATTTTTTATGTACAAGTAAACATCTCGATCATGTAATGCTTAGATAATTGCTTAGAAGAATAAGGATGATTTATTCATGTACAAGCAACTCCCTATCATCTAACATTACAGATATTTATGCATATGTTATAGTACAATGCTTTCTTCTTATGCTATTGTTAATGTGCAAACTAAAGAATAAATGTTCTGTAAGATTAATATGGATCCTACCATAATGGTTATTATATCTAACTATGAAATCACTTTTTTAAATAACAATTTTGCAGAAATGAGTAATATTTATAGATCTTGGATGTATAGACAATTAACACCTGATGGTTTCATAATCTTAATTTTGTTAAGGGAATTCAAGTTTTTATTGACTATGTATGTTCTCAACCTATAGATATAGAAGGTCCAAATATCATATGTCCATATGTCCATGTAAAAAGTATAAACTCATTCGTTTTCTTCCTATTGATGAAGTAAATCTGCATTTGTTTAGAAAAAGGGTTTGTTCCAAAGTATTTTGTGTAGACACGACATGAGAAGCCGTTAATTTGTAGCACCTCAAGGGGTATTGAAGTAATCTCATCAATAAATGTAGATGGATTTGAAAGGGGAACTGGATTTATAACAAATAATGTGAGTGTAACTGAAAATCCTTACACCCAAATGGTTTATGATGTAGCCGGTTATACCTTTCAGGCAAATAAAAAATCTTGAAGAAGACCCAAACCTAAATGCAAATTTTTTTTTGACTTACTAAAATCAGCTGATAAAGAATTACAGAGTACAAATTTTGTGGTCAATTTAGGTTCAAACCAAGAAAGCGCACTATAAAGCAGAAATTAGTACCTTAGAAGCAGATGTATTATTTTCTGCTAACTCCAAGACTTCTAAGACTATATGCATATGATGTTACTGCATCTCACATGAGATGGCATAATGAACATAAATAAGAAGATGGAATAATGAGCCATCCATTAGATGAATATACGTGGAAACATTTCAATGACACCCATTCTGAGTTTGCAGCTGAAAGTCAAAACTTTAGGTTAGGATTGTCAACAGAAGGATTCCAACCTTTTGATCAATCCGACCAACAATATTCATTATGGCCAACCATAATTACTCCTTATAATTTTCCTCCATAGATGAGTATTAATGATGCATATATGCTCTTGAAGGTGATTGTGCCAGGGCTTACAATTCCAAATCATAAAATTGATGTATTTTTATAACCATTGGTATCTCAATTGCATTATCTTTGGGAATTTGGTGTGGAGACATATGATGTGCCTCTTAAACAAATTTTTTTTGTTAAAAGCAGCTTTGATATGGACTATTAGTGATTTCCCTATGTATGTTATGTTTTCTGGATGGAGCATAATAGGGAAATTGGCTTACCCTTACTGTGACAATGATTATGATGCGTTTTGTCTTCCTAGCGAGGGCAAAACATCTTAGCTTGACAAGGTGGTTCTTTCTCTAAATCATCCATTTAGACGTAATAAATAAAAGTTCATTAAGAATAGGATGGTACAAACAACTCCTCCCCCTCATAAAGCTGGTAAAGAGATATTGCAGGAGATTGATGAATTATGGTTGCTAAACATTACAGAACTTGAAACTGAAGAAGCTAATAGAAACATTAGTAGAAACTTCGATTGGAGAAAATGAAATATCTTTTAGGATTTTTCATAATAGAAAACTAATTTCATACATCATAATCTAGATGTGATGCATATTGAAAATATATTTTTTGACAATTTGCTCAACATCATAAAGAACATTGAAGGGAGGACAAAGGATAATGCAAAATCAGGAGCTGATTTAAAACTTTTTTGTAGAAGTAATGAGTTAAATAAAGATCTTCGCATGAGTAACTATCCAAAAGCATGTTACACTTTGGACAAAAACTTAAAGGAAATTTTATGTGAATATTTCCCGATGGTTATGTTTCGAACTTGGCAAGGTGTATGGACGTGAGGAAGTACAATTTTTTTGGGAAGAAAGTCATGATTGTCATGTGTTTATGCAAAGGCTAATTCTAATTGTACTTTGGGAGTTGCTAGCGAATAAGGTTTAGGAAGCTATAATAGAATTAAGTTTGTTTTTCAAAAGCTTAACATCATTTGAAATAAAGTTGGCTAAAATGGAAAAACTAGAAAGGGAAATTCCAGTTATCTTGTGCAAATTATAAGGGATTTTCCGTCCAAAATTCTTTGACTGTATGGAGCATCTACCCGTACATTTAGCGCACAAAGCTAAACTTGTTTGAGAGGTAATTATAGTTAATATTTAAATAAAACTTATAGCATATTTTAATCAGTAATTGTAATAATCCTATTTGTAATGTAGGTATTTGCATCACTTGAAGAAAAATGTTAAAAACAAGGCCAGAGTTGAAGGTTCGATATGTAATGCTTATTTAATAGAGGAAGCAAGTACATTTTGTTCATATTATTTTGAGTTGCATATGCACACATGAGAAAGAAAAGTTCCTCACAATGATGATGGGGTTGAAATGGGTGATGTTGATGGTAACTTATCCATTTTCACATATCCTAGACAAACATATGGAAGCTCAACAAGAAGAATGTTAACAGAAGAAGAAATAAAGGTTGCCTATGGTTACATTTTATTGAATTGCCAAGAGGTTCAACCTTTCGTGCAATAAGTTAATTTTGAAATTGATTATTTGGGTTCTCAAGGTGAGTGATGTTCACAACTAAAAAACATAATAATACTTTTAGATTATACAAGGAGTGGTTACGTGAGCCAATGCTCGAAAAAACACAGGGTGATATCAATAAAGAAGTTAAAAGCCTCTTCCCTTGATGGTTTGAGAAATATGTAAGTTTTGACTTGTAATAATTAAAGTGGTTGAATTATCATATCAAAGTGTTTAAATGAAATTCTAGTATTTAATATGATTTTTTTATGTAGGCCTCAGAAAATACAATAAAGAGCAAGTTTATATGTGATCTTACGAAAGGACCTTTGTAAACTATTAAATCGTATTAGGTCTATTTTGTTAATGAATACAAATTTCATACAAAAAATCATGGTCATAGCATGGAAATAGTAAATATTGGGGTTTGCATAGAGGGAGAATTGATGGATTAATATGGTAAATTATTGAGATACCTGAAATTGAGTACTCGACATTGCCAATAAAATGGAGTATGATATTTATGTGTGAATGGTTTGATCCAACTCCTAATGTTGGAACAAAAGTGCTTAGTGGATACAATTTAATTGAAATCAACCAACAAAGAAGATTTAGACAATTTGAACCTTTCATGCTGGTGATGCAAGTGACCTAGGTGTATTATGTCCCTTTTCCTAGCTTAAGACAAGATAAGTCAGATTGGTTGGCTGCTTGCGAAATAAAACCTAAAGGTGTTTTTGAATTACATGGAAACGGAGAAAAAAAGAGAATTGAAATTGAAGCGTTTTAGGAAGATGTTCATGAAATATATGCATGTGTAACATATGACGAGAATGAACATTTGAACGATCTAAATAATGAATATGTTGAAATTTCATCTGGAGAGGATGGGGAACCTATAGAGGGCGAGAGATCTAAAGAAGAGCCTAACTTTGATTCTAATTCTTTAGAAAAAGAAGATGATGATGATTTTTATTTACAATTAAGTGATAGTAGAAATTAATTTGTGTAAGTAATAGAATATTATATGAATAAATTTATTATTATATCAACTATATACTTTTATATATTTAATTTATATTGTTCTATTAGTTGAATAATCAATAAAAGGTTAAAAATATGCCACAAGAGGAGCAAAGATATATTGCGGGCTCAGGTTATCACTATTTGGAGGAGCTGGTGCACGTCCAGGTGAAGCATCATATTCTATAAATGCTACAAAATCAGGTGTTGCACGTCCAGTTAGTGCACATCTAACTGAGGCATCACTTTTCCCTCATATAGTCCATGTAGAGTCACATTCCCTAACTACTACTACTTCATACAGCACCTCTACTACATCCAAACCATCAAATACTATTGATGCAACATCTACTCCCATACCTAAATCTGAATCTATACCGAAAAAGATATCAAGTTTAGATGTTGTAGATGAAGAAGGTGGCCTCTAGCCTGGAGCTAAAGGAATTGATGAATTTACATTACAATTGTCAATGATCTGTGAGTGAAATTCTAAAATTTTTGTAATACACGATAACACCATAAGTTTATACTGGAGTTATAGGTTAAATAATTTGAAAATGATCTAAAATAGCTTATATATTAGGTTGGTTTTGTATAGAATGTGCTCTAAAATTATCTCATCTAAGTTTAAGGAGAAGATAGAACTTGAGGGTTATACATGGAATAATATCTCTCAGGGGACAAAATTTTTTTTTTATCAGGAGTTTGAGGTACAAAAAGTAAATTCTTTAATATTTTTTATTTAATTTAATTTTATACATTAATTACATAAATATTGTAGTTTACAAGTACTTATAGTATGTTTTTCTTTTCTTATTTTTCACAAAGAATTTTTTTGGGATTCAAAATTTGATGATGTCATTTATAACATATGGGACAGGCATGCTCGTGCACATTATAGAGACTTTTTTGGTTTGATATACAAGAATGGTGTATGACCTCCTTATATATTTGAAGAAATATGGAGTCGTTGGAAGCAATACTGGGCAACACCCGAGGCAATCTCCATTTCAGAGCACAATTCTGCAAACAGACAGGGAGGACCGAAGGGAGAGAGTCTATATACACACTGGAGGATCCATAACCCACCAGGAGCATGCAGAGAAACTTGTAAATATCTAAACTTTACACTTACTACCAATTAGATTTCAAAATAATTTGATGTATGAAATTTAGAATGAAAATATGTGTATTATGGAGAATGATAATTTTATAAATGTTTGTTGTCGTGAATGATTGTGTTCTTGAGAAAATTTTTTTGTTTAACAGGGGGTCAATATCATAAAAATAAGGGAAACTCTGCTGAAATTTTTGTAAATTGTAGTTAACTTATAACACTTTATTATGATGCAAGAAAAGTCTATGGACACGAAGCCTATATTACGTTAGCTCTTTTTACATACTCACACTAAGAAGCATGATGGTATGACCTTCGTCAACATCCGATGCAAACAACTTAATGTATGTAAAATTTATACTTTAATATTAATTTGATAAATAATATTAGTTAAAATTATCACTTATTAATATAAACAATTATAATGATAGGAACAAATACAAGAAAGCATTGAATGGCAGTCTTAGAACTCTGAACATGTTGATGAGGGTCAGACATATGTTGATGAAGTTAGTGGTAGGGATCGCCGTAGAAGAATTTTTGGCTTAGGTTCTTTTACAAACACATGTTACTTTCAATCCTCCACATCCAATACAGCTGGATATAGTAGGCGGTCCACATCCAATGAGAGGGTCGTTCAGCATGAGAGCACAGTGGAGATGTTGGTAACTTAATTGCGATAGTTGATGGAGTACATAGCCCAGCTCTGTAATAAGATGGATGAGTTAAAAGGGAGGGGCAACACCTCATCGTAACAGTCAGATCATCCACCTTCACCAACTAAATAGCTTAAATTTATAATATTTCGATACTTAAATGGGTTTTATTTTATGTTTTACTACTCTTATTTTTTTATGAATTCTTAATATACAGTAATAACATACATTTTTAAGATACTTATTGTTGTACATTATAATTTTTATATTATATTACCAATCAGGACAATTTTTATATTATATTATTATCAATCAAGATTATATTATTTAGAGAAATTAAATGTAGAAAAAATCAATAGATTATCAACAGAAAATTCTAGTGGGAATTTGTTGTGATGGAATTTTGGTAGCTAAAATTACCGACAGAAAAGGTAAAGGTAAAATTTCCTGAATTACTTACAAAAATTTTTAATTTCGTTAGGAAATTTATTTCTGCCACTAAATTTAGTAATATGCCTAGAAATGATACATTCTTCAACTATAACTCACATTTCTTTTTGGCATATAATTGATGCTCCCTCAAAGTCTATAATACGATCCTTAAATGCTTAATGTGCAAGTCATCACTCTTGGAATTAACCAAGATATCATATATGAATCAACTATAAATTGATCTAAAAAGGCTTGAAAACTCACTTCATCATAACCATAAAAATGGTAGGAGCATTAGTTAATCCAAATAGCATCATCATAACTCTAACTCTTATCTAATAATTTCTATAGTTCCTCCTTCAGCTCCATCCACATCTTCAGCTTCTTTAGCCTTGTAGGTTTTATCTGATAAGGAGCCTTGGTAATCGAATTAGAACATAGAGCAATCTTAAACCCAAACTCCATCCCCCTCTTAGGCAATAAACTTAGGAAGTCCTTGAGAAACACTTTTAAAAATTCCCTTTCCATTGGAATATTCTCATTCACATCCTCCAAGAACACTAAAACTCAATGCTCTCATATCTTACTCCCTATTCATCATATCTAGTCTCCCTAGATATCAAACCATGCTTAGTATGACATCCAATGAAACTTTTTATATAAACTTCAAAAAAATAATTTTTTTTTTGTAAAGTCATAAATAAGCAAATTGTATCTAACACATCATCTAACCTGACTAGGCCTGTGGTAGCCCATCATCTAATGGAAAGTCCTAACCAAACAACCTCACCATTGAACTAAGGCTTACAGCTTCCTAAACTCATATAATTAAGAAAATAACTTAAAGAACATAATACTCTCTATATCTAAAACTTATAGATATAAACTTATGAAACCATACTCAAAACACGACTAAATCCCTATGGTTTAGTTATGTTGGATAATATGTTCTGAGCAACAAAATGGTACATGCCCCATTATGGTGCTAACTAATTTGTCCTAAGCAACAAAATGGTATTACCCTATTATGATACCAACTAATAGGACCTGACAAACCATCAAACTCCATACATTAAACTAAGAAAAAACACCCCCTTATAGGCCTCATAACATACCCCAATATGCCTAAAAGAAATCATATATCACATAATTCATACATAGGCATCAGTACTATAAGATGCAACCACACACATTATTTAAGTCAATAATGGTATCTCCTTGACACTTAAAAACACACTCCACATGTGCAATAATAATATATGTCAATAATCACACAATTTTACACTTAATAAACATGATTAAATCCTTTAAATCCATTAATTTAACAAAATCCAAAATGTACCACAACCTGACATGGGGTTTTTGTAGTTACAACATAATTTCAATTAATTTAGGTATATAAATAGTTAAATTAACACCCAATAAAATATTTAACATGTTCACATAAAAATAATCTATAAAGTTATAATTGGAATATATTGCTAACTTTCATATGAAAGGTGCCTTAAAACTGTCCTTTTAAAGTGTACAATTGCCTAGGTACTTCCTGAAATGTGTATAAGTTAAGAAAAAATTCATAGATTGTTGTGTTCTCCTTCAAAATAACCTCTCTCATCACCTTCCTTTTGTCCTTTGAATTATTTTAAGTGTTCCCTTTAAAAAATGTTAAACAATTGATGGTTTATGTGTATTTAAGAATTGAAAATTTTGGGGTTTGATTAGCGTATCAATTTATTTGACTAGCTAGATACCAATTTATGAAAAGTCATGCCATTTTTTGCTCACCAATGGTAGAGTCCCACTTAGTCTATATTAACTCTAAGTGTCTTCTTTAAAGTTGTAAAAAAAATCTCTTAACTTATTATATCCTTTTGAATCACCTCAATCTGATATTCCTATCATAAGTTATAAAAAAGTAACTATTACTATGTGGTAACAACAAAATGAAATCACACGCTTCATTCACCAAATTATCTTATTTGAGATTGATATCGAATTTTAATATAATTTGATATCTTCTTATTTCAATATTTCTTAAATCACTTGAACTAAATATTTCTATCAACATTTATGCTTAAACGCCAAATAATGTTCAATTTCAACAACATATTAGTATGCTTCTTTTTTACACCCTCCTATTTGATTTCAATTTAATAAGATATTATACCATCCTAACAATTACACAAACATAACAATATAAACCAATCCCTTAAATCACAATTGTTAAACTATAAAGTCAAATGTCTTTTTAACCCTTAAAGTTAAGTAAAGATATTCAAATTTAGGCTCAAGCTCATATAATGGATATTAAAGAAAGAAGGGGAGTTAATAAGGTTCAACAAGGTTGATTATGATATTAAGTTGTGTTAATTATTAAAATTGAAGACTTGAATCAATAATGGGATTTATCGTTCTCATACATGTACATGCTAATGTAATCTCAAAACAATTCAAAACAAGTTCTAAAGATATATCTATGTAGAATAACATGACACATCAAGAACATATAACATAGATATCTCAATCTAATGAGGCTCAAAGCTGACATAGCTAATTAATTTATCAAAAATCTTAACACTTCCTTTTTTTAAACTTAGGTGCTAATGTTGATTAATGTTCATATCTCAAGTTAATTCAACCATTCAATGCTTGCCCCTTCATACTCAACTGGTTTAACATTATAATATACACAAAAATTTAATCCACTTATATTAAATTAAATAAAAACTTTTTGGTCAAACATATCCTAGAATAACTCCTCCCCGTACTTAAGCCCTATATTGTCTTTAATGTAATAGCTAAAAGTTATCAAATAGATAATTAAATTGAAATGAAAATAAATATATGAGAGAAGTTACTTCCCTTATAAGTACAACTAGTTAAAATTGGAGGGTGGTAGCCTACATGCTTAGATCTTGGTTTGCGTTCCAAGTATTGCATTTGTTTGAAGTCATTAGCCCGACTCTTCTTCTTAGTCATATCACTCCTTATAAATTAGATACTTTAACCCCATGTCCTCAATATTGCCCACTTAGGAACCTCCCTATTAATGCTTAAGGTGATGACCATTCACCTTAACTACAATATGAGGAAAAACGTTAGTCTTGAAAAAAGGTATAACCCAATAAGAATCCAACTTACCTGCAAAATTATTTCAGCCTGGATAGAATTTAAAAACTTTCTATCTTATAATAAATTTCTTCCTCAAAATCATCTTATCATGAAAGGTTTGGTTTTTTCCTTATAACTGGTTGAACTTATAAAGGCATCTTTCCCTAAGTCCTCAAGCTCTTATAATTGCAACTTTCATTAGGCACCAATTTCATTCGTATTCATATTACATTACTTGATTACCCAATATACCTTATGGTCTTTCTCTACTGAAAGGTGACATGCTTACCAAACACTAATCTTTATAAGGACATGCTAATAAGTATCTTGCAAACAGTTCTCTACACCCATATGGCATCATCATGTCTCAAGCTCTAATCCTTCCTATTGGGATTCACAGTCTTCTCCGATGTCAAATTGAATTTTATATTTGACACCTCAACTTAGCCATTATTCTGTGGATGAAAAGACATGGAGAACTTAAGTGACTTAGTATTTCTTAAGCAACAATGCTTCCATCAACCTATTACAAAAACGGGTGCCCTTATCATTAATTATGGCCTTTAGTATCTTGAACTTATTAAAAATGTTAGATATTATAAAATCCATAACTACCTTTAAATCATCAATTTTGATTGATTTAGGTTCTACCTATTGTAACACATGATCAACAATTGAAAGACTATAAATATTACTAAAAGAAGGAGGAAACGGGACTATAAAGTTAAAGCCTTATACATCAAAGATCTCAATAATCAAAATAGGAGTTTTTAGCATTTGATTTTTATGAGAATTAACACGTCTTACAAAATAAATAAGCACCCTTAAATAATAATGTCTAAAAAACCACATTCAAACGCCTTTTGAGTTGTCCTTTTTGTTCTAAAATATCTTTTATATGTATAATTGTGAAAAAAATTAAAATAGGAAGAAATTCAGTTTTCAAATATATACCTTCTTATTAGTTGATGGGCGCAATATTTCTATAAATATAGATCATCCCAAACATAATACTTTACATTTCTCTTAATCTTATATTTCTGATCCCCAGCCAAATATATGGCAATACACTAGTAACTAAATAATTGACAATATTTGCATGTCATGGTGATGCCATGTTAAGGGGAAAATGTTTCTCATTAAGAAATGTTTCTTATAGATAAGCTCATCCTTACCATAGATCAAACAACTAAGGTGGTTAATCACTATGTTTTCCACTCCTTTATTATCTTATCTCCAAGTATAACTCCTAAAGGAAGAGAAAATACCTAATCAATATTGCTTTTGCTACATTTTTATATTGTTCCAGTCTAATTATAACATGACAATCCATCAAGAAAATAATAGTAAGTATGACTAACTAATCTCTCAAGCATTTGATTAATAAAAGGAAGTGAAAAGTGATCTTTTTTATTTGTAGAATTTAACTTCTTATAATTAATACAATATTTGACATTTGATAATTATAAAGAAATGTTGGATGATATGTTTACATGATTTTCCTTTGATATGGAGTAAAAATGAATAAATAAATAAAAAGAAAAAGAAAATACCACTCAATTTGGACACATATAGGAATCAATTCATTTTCTTAATTATTCACCATTATAACACTAGGTTTCTTAAGGATCACTTATATTTCTCACCTACTATTTGAAACAAGATAAATTATCCAATCGTCTAAACTTTTTAAGATGTCCTTCTTCACAATGTTTATAATTATGGTAATTAACCCACGTTGGGCTTCCTTATTATATCAATAAAGTGTTTGAAATAAATAATTAACTAAAAAATTAAAATTAAGATATATTAATTAATAATTAATGTTATTATTTAGAATTAAATATTTGGTATTTAAAATTTATTTTGTAAATAAATTCTTAAATTTGAAATTTATGTGTATTTAGGATATCTTATATTTTAAAATATATTTATTAAATAACTTTTTAATTTAAAATATTAAATTATTTAAAAATTAATAACTAAATTATATTACTCATTATTATTTTTAGTAATTAATATTAAATAATTATATATTATATATTTAACTAACGATAAATTAATTGAAGACAAGAAAAATAAAAATGAAAACTAACTTTCATGATTTATTAAATTATAAAAATTAGAAGAAAGTAAGTCAAAAATTAAAAATGAAATATTTTGTTTACTTAAAAAAATAAAAGCTAAAAGCCACATTTCAACCAAAATATTCGCTCATTGTTGCTAGTGTAGTGTCCCAACGTCTTTCGGTCTTGTCCACCACCCAAACTTAAGTTGCAGTAAATAAGAAAAAAGGGTGTGATAATACTCTGATAAGTTGTGCCTGCTGGACTTGGAAGGATAATGATTCTATTCAAGAAGAAAAGAAGACTTTTGAAGGTGCTTTCGTGCCGGAGGCTAAGTCAAAAGATCATAATGCTTGGGGACAAGGCCTTGAGGATGCTAATCCACTTTCCTGGTCTTTAAGAAGCAAGCATTTAGTATCCCATGTGTTCTGGAGCATTTCAAGGAAAGAAGGCGTAACTGATCAAACTGATTTTCTTCTACAAGTAACGTAACTTTGTACAATTATTGTTGAGGACCATTGGCTTAATTTCACATTTTTACTACCAAATATTGTTCAAAGAAGCAAGACATTGCAAGTTCTCCATCATTGTTGGCTGCCAAATCTTTAATCTTCGACTGATTGATAACGATGAAATTAATACCAACTGAAATTGATAGTGCATGAGCTTCATGTTCAAGACTTATTAAAGTTTGGCTTCCAATAAGGTTTTAGATTATTTTGCACCGTGAATAAAGCTGAAGACACTGAGGTATTTACTTGGACCAAAAAGGGGTATGAAATCCTTACTAATGAGTTGGAGCAAAAAGAAGAATGAGTTGAATTCACAAATGCATATTATATACTATTAAACAAAAATAAAAGAAATTGTTGAAATTAAATGTAAGAACATTTAATAAAATAACCAATAGCACCTCAGTGCACAATGTTCACCGCTTCGTGAGGATTATGAGAAGGATATTAATTGTATGCAAACTTTTTATTTGCATTTTATAAAGAGGCTATTTCCGTGACTTGAATCTGTAACTTTTTTATCACAAATAAACGGCCTTATCAGTGGCTTCAAGATTTATCCCTCTATTTAATAAAATAACAAAACATGAATAATAGAAACAAAATCAAACTAATTTTAACTCGATTCATTTCACTTATTTTAAATTTTATATTGCAAAAGAAAAGAAAATTACCATGACTTTGGTTATTAAAAATTTTGTTTTTAGCATGAATTTATGGGGAGCAATAAGCTAAGTCAGTGGAGAGTGGAGACGGATCTGAAAATAACTGTTCCAAACACCCCAACCCAATTATGAAATACCCGCGCAAGAAACATTAACCTTTTCCCTGTTTGTTACCCTAATTCGCGGGAAAATTAACAGTCAACAGTTTCACGAAAACTCACCCACACCCTAACCCACCACCACCTCTACCCATCTTCTTCAATCTCCCCCAGCTCTCTCTCTGTACATTGCAGCCATTTCCTATGGCCGATTCCACGACTACTTCTCCAGCTAACCTATCGACTCCTCCTTTCTCACAGCTTAATGTACCTGCCACGATGCAACGGCCGTCGTTGGATCTACAAAATATGTCCCCCTCCGACCACGTGAACCGTATGATCAACTCCAAGCATTACATTTCGCCGTTGAGGACCATTTACTCCGATAGGTTCATACCCAGCAGATCCGGCTCAAATTTCGCGCTTTTCAACATCATTTCCTCGCCGTCTCCACCGTGTTCGTCGGCGGCGACCCCTCCGACTTCTGATGGTGGGAAAGAGGACAGCTCCACCGCTTACGCCACCCTCCTCCGAACCGCGCTTTTTGGGCCGAATACTCCTGATAAAAGCGACTCGCCGGGGAGGAATATTTTCCGGTTCAAGACAGAAACGAGACAGTCAATGCACTCGCTTTCGCCGTTTGGGTTCGATGACGTGAGTCCCGGCGTTAGTCATTGTCCGGTGAAGGCTCCGAGGAAGGTCCCAAGGTCGCCATATAAGGTAACTTGTTGATAATTTAAATGGAAAGATGTGATTTTCCAGATTTATTGGTAAAACAGTTTGATTTTTGAGTGTATAATCCGTAAACTTTATGGGTTTTGGTTGTTTATTAGGTATTGGATGCACCGGCATTGCAAGACGATTTTTATTTGAATTTGGTGGACTGGTCGTCGCATAATGTGTTGGCTGTGGGACTTGGGAATTGTGTGTATTTGTGGAATGCTTGCAGTAGCAAGGTGAGCTCATGAGTCTTCTGAAATATGGTAATTATGTGCTATAATGGGCAGTTATTGTGTCTGGTTAATGGGTTTTGGTTTCGTGAGTGAAATTCACATTTGCTGAGTGTAGGTGACAAAGTTGTGCGATCTGGGGATTGATGATAGTGTGTGTTCAGTTGGATGGGCTCAGCGGGGTACACATCTGGCGGTTGGAACTAGCAATGGGAAAGTCCAGGTTGGTGAAAAAAAACGTTTCTGCAGTTGTTTGTCTCCTGACATACCTACTTGAAAACATAATAACAATATGGAATAGGGTTACATGCTTGCATTGAACTGCTACTTAATGAACACCCTAATGAGGTTGCATTGAACTGCTATTTAATGAACATTCTAATGAGTTTGATTTGTTTTAAGAAGGTACCAGAACAGCATGATTTAATTGTGACATACATCTTGTGTATCATCTTGTTGAGGTTAATTCATCCAGCCTTGAAGTGTTTTTGTGAACCTGCATGAAGTTCTACCTGTGCATGAACTCTAAGGGTTCCTTTATATTTAAATTTTTTGGGTAGCATTTACTAATATTATGCTGAAGCGTACTATCAGACCTCCCCAGACCCTGCTTCATTGCGGGATTTCGGACTGGGTGGTGGTGATGATGATGATGATGACGATGCTGAAGCATATATTGCTGATTTTTTTAAAGTTGTTCCGCAATATTCTAGTCCCTTGAATTAATATTTACATGATGCGACCAACTGATATTTTGTAACGAGTTAGAAAGTGTGAAACTTGTAAAAATCATGCCTGTCACCCGGTTGACCTTCATTACCATTTATGATGAAATACTGTAATATATACTATCAGTTGTTAAGTTAAAGTTACAAATGGTTCTTCAAGTAGAAAACAACTTGCTTCATGTATTTCTAATGTCCTTGTTGAGAATCATCAAATGCTATCTTGTCAAAGATAATTATTTTTAGACCATCTTTCTTGCTACCAAATTTTTGGCCGTAATTTTTCAACCAGCTGTAAGTATAAATGATGTAGGAGAAGTAGAAGTTATATCAAAACTAGTAGCTAGAATCCTCAAAACTAATAAAATCTGGCTGTTGGAATTTGAGATTGAGGTTTGGAATTTCAACCTAGGTTGTCAGAATTTTAGGTTTGGAATAGTTGAAATCTTAAGGTTTGATATTGCTGGAGCTTTAGGTTTGATATGGCTAGAATTTTAGGGTGTTGGGTTGCTGGAAATTCAGGTTAAAAGTGTTGGAATTTTAGTGAGGTAAAAAAGTGATGGAGGGTAGTGAATTAGGAATCACTCTTAGAGTATAAAAATCACTCTTAAAAATGCATCACACCTTCTATATATTAAAATACTATATATTGAAGGGCTAGGTACACACACACACATACGTGTTTATATATATATATATAAATTTTTGGAACCCTTATTCTAGTAGTAAAGATATCTTTAAATAAAATATCCAAAATAAAATTGAATTGTAAACTAATAACAATTCCTTATGCTTAAATAAGTTTTAAGTTCTTAAAAATTTAGGATAATATATCGAACTTATTACTTCCTATCTAATAAGGGAACTTAGTATAAGTAAATTTTAGCCTTTGTTGTCACTTGAATTCCCACCCTCTCCCACTCTCTATCCCACTAAATTAAAGTTTGTGGTTGAGTAATTTGCCCTCTCCCACTCTCCATCCCACTAAATCAAAGTTTGTGGTTGAGTAATTTGCCCTCTTTTTTTTTTTATAAACTCCAGGATCTTTTGTATCAATCATCTCTGGCTTATTTGAAGTCATCTTCGACATAGAATGTAACAAATACTAATCATACAAGTTTTAATTCAACTTTTGAAATTCATATTCTAAAATTCAAGTGTTTTTAGGACTTGATCCTTTTTTCACTTGATAAGAAATCATCGATGTCCATAGCTCTTGTGGCTACAATTTATTCATCAAGAAAATTCACTATCTCCTCTTTAAAATGAGAAATGGCAATAACTTTCACAGTTGCAATAGGAGATTGTGTTCTATTATGTCTATGATAAATAGTTAAGTTCGCAACATTAAAGATATGATTAATTCTCATATTACTTTTAGGGAATGAATTTCAATGTTGTCTAGCCTCTCCAAAAATTGTCGAACATGCTTTGTTATAGGAGTTGTAACATGCAAGTTAGTTTTTGGAGGACCTTGTGAACGAGGATTATTGATGCCCAATTCTTTTGCAATTTTCAAAAGTACTACTCACTCTAGGTCGCTAAATAGTCTTCTATATGTCCTATTATGTGTTACCATTGTAAACCAAAGCTATGATACCAAATTGATGTAGGATGAGTAGAAGATATATCAAACTAGTAGCTAGAACTTACAAAATTTGGCTGTTGGAATTTGAATTTTAGGTTTTGAATTTCAAGTTAGGTTGATATGGCTAGAATATTAGAGTTTTGAATTGCAGGAAATTCATGTTAGAAGTGCTGGAGTTTTAATGAGTTAAACAAGTAATAGAAGGTAGGGAACTAGGAATGGCTCCTAGAGTCTAAGAATAACTCTTGAAAGAAATCATCAGGCCTTCTAATTGAAAATTGAAGTTTATAGAAAAAAAGTTCAAGATATCATTATTGAATGGCTGAGTATTTACATATATATATATATATATATAAGTCCTTGGACCCTTACTCTATTGGTAAAGGGATTCCTAACAAAAGTATTCAAAATAAAATTGAATTGTACTCTAATAAGAATTATTTCTTCTTAAATAAGTTTTAAGTCTTAAACAACAAATATAATATGTCTAACTTGTTACTTCCTATATAATAAGAAAACCTAACATAAAGTAAGTTACAGCAGTTTTTGTCTTTGCTTTCACCTTAACTCTCACTCTTTATCCTACCAAATTAAAGCTTGTATTGAGTGAGTTGCTCTCTTTTCTTTTATAAACTCTAAGCTCTTTTTGCTTCAATAAGACACAGTCCTCTCAAACCAACAATCTTATTTTATGGAAGTATATTGAGTGATTTTCCAAAAAGCTTCTGGAGCAGCTCTTTTGCTGCACTATGGAAGGTTAGAAACTTGAATTGTCTAAATTGGTTAGTTCTTGGGTTATTTCTAATATTAGCAAAATGATGAGTGGAAATTGGTAGCTTGCTACATTTCTATTTTCTTGGGGGCACCTATTGTTACTTTATTGCTGCCAATTTCTTCATTTGTAGATTTGGGATGCATCTCGTTGCAAGAGGGTAAGAAACATGGAGGGCCACAGATTCCGTGTTGGGGCCTTAGCCTGGAGTTCAGGTCTTTTGTCTTCTGGTAGTCGGGACAAGAGTATTCTCCAACGAGATATACGTGCTCAGGAAGACTTTGTTAGCAAACTCTCTGGACACAAGTCAGAGGTAAGACTCTTCTCTTCTTATTTTCTGCTCATTAATAGTTGTACTTCTTCATTTCTAGTTTTTATTTTCCTTGAGTTCATTCCCCCCAGCCTACTAATAATTCTTGTTGTCATACAGGTTTGTGGACTCAAGTGGTCTTATGACAATCGAGAGCTGGCATCAGGTGGAAATGATAATAGGGTGAGTGATGGATATCTCCGGTGTGCATAAGTAAATTCTCTAGCGAGCAGTTTTCCTGCAGTCATGGATTTCCTTTTCAAAGGTTAACTTACTGTTATCCACTGCAGCTTTTTGTCTGGAATCAACAGTCAACTCAACCTGTACTAAAATACTGTGAACATACAGCAGCCGTGAAAGCGATTGCTTGGTCTCCTCATCTTCATGGACTTCTAGCATCTGGAGGTGGAACTGCAGATCGTTGTATAAGGTTCTGGAATACAGCCACTAACTCACACCTCAGCTGTATGGATACTGGTAGTCAGGTAACGCACAAACTGCTAGCAAAGCATTTGATGGTTTTTCCTCTATTGCTTTTGGAAATAAAGTCTTACTGAAAGATGGGAGTAAGGAAATTTCTGCAGAAAGGTCTTAAAAGGTTACAAAAGAATTGAACAAGCGCACAAAGAAAAACTATGATAATTTACTCCTACATGTTGGTAATACACTGTACCATGAACAGATGAATTTTAACCACAAAAATCAATGTGTACACGCCCATTCACGTTTTCTTTTTGGGTATGTGTATCAATATATGAGGAATAGTGGGTCTGACTGCATATATGTGTTCATGACTATATATGGTATCCATTCTCTTTACTCGGGACCATCAGAGCTATTATCTCTTCTCGAATCATTTGTTACAAGATGTGTACCCATCTACTAACCTAATAAATCTTCAAAAACTGTGCAGATTTTTGTCCATGCATATATATTCATCTGTATTTACTATGAATATTGTGGTGAAATAGTCGGACCTGTTGGTGAAACTTATCAAGGAAAAAGAGAAAGTACCAGGCTTGCCAAAACTCTTGCAAAAGGATACATGGCATATATATGAACTATTAAGAATTTTAACCTTTTGGCATTTATCAATCTGTCTTTCAATGGCTCAAACACTCAAGGCTCAAGTCCTACTACTTGTACCCATGACAGGTATGCAATCTTGTGTGGTCTAAGAATGTAAATGAACTAGTCAGCACGCATGGGTACTCTCAAAACCAAATAATTGTATGGAGATACCCCACAATGTCAAAGGTACGGTGTCTATCTCTCAGTTTAAGCAATATCTATGTTGTTTAATTTTTGCGCTGACTTCTTTTTGTCAATGCAGTTGGCAACTCTTACCGGTCATACATACAGAGTCCTTTATCTTGCTATATCGCCTGACGGACAGGTTGTGTTTTGTATGCATAAGTATAATATTTGCTTCCGTTTTGTGATGCATCAGCAATTATGCCATGTTTTGTGTTTATGCATCCTTTTTCTGACTGATGTGTGATTAACCACATAAACTTACGACGATTAAATTTTCTTTCCAGACTATTGTTACTGGAGCAGGAGATGAAACATTACGTTTTTGGAATGTGTTTCCTTCCCCTAAATCCCAGGTGAATACAACTTTTACCTAGTTTCCTTGTTCATTTTAATTGGCTATAACAATGTCCCTAATTAAGCAAACAATTTCATTTTCTTTTTGCAATAGGTTATTAAGAAATGTTTCTGTACCACATTCTTTTTGGTATATTGTAAGCTCCAACCTCTTACCCCGATTTGCATTCTGATAACAGTGGAGATTTACTCCCTACAATACCATATTGTTTTATTCCATTTAACGTAGGAGATGTCTGGACAGACATGATCCTGTGTAATCCCTCGTAAGCATATTAACCTTGTATTTTCCAACAGCAACTAACTCATATGTCATTATTATCAACACAGAACACGGAGAGCGAAATTGGAGCCTCCTCACTTGGAAGAACTACAATCCGGTGACTCCTACGAGTCCTGTAGAGTGGAGTTCGTCCAAATTGTAATATATCTAGTTTTAGCTCTGGCAGGATTCTAAAGCGAGGTTGGTGCAGCTACAGAAGGAGCTCATCTGACATGCTTTTCCGAGCCAACAAGCCTTTCGTTAGAGAACATTTCAGAAATCCTGAAATGGCAGTTGTGGTGGAAAATTCCTTCTGAAGTTGGTTCAAATTTGGATTTTGTTCCATTGCATGTGCCCTCTGATCTTGTAGATCAGTCATGTGTATCCTTTGACTTGTTAGTCCGTTGCAAGGTACTTGATGCAATTGTATGTAAATAAATCTTAATTTGTAACACTGTATAGACGTTGGATGAACTAGGGTTCCTTTTAAAGTTAATTTTTAGTCTTTGTATCGTTTGAGAGCCTTCCAGAAACAGTATAAACAATTTGTGTGAGACTCCATCACAAAGGAAACTATGAAAGTTAATTATCAAACTTGTAGGTATAAGCATCATCAAACTTGTAGGTATAAGCATTCTTTAACGGTGGCGTCTGTCAAAGCTTATAGGTATAAAGACTGGAGGCGTATTGCTAGTTGAAGCATAACTAAATAGAATTACGTCAACTATTTAAATGTTAATTTGAGAGTTAAATAAGAAGAAATGAAACTTTGATACCAAACTATAATAAACTTATCATTCGCATAGGAGCACTGTCAAAATAATAAAAAGAAGTATAAATGTCATAGCTGAGTTAGACAATGGCAATTCAAAGTTACAATTGATAGTCCCCATCAATAAAAGGGGCATTTTCTAGCGTAAAATGGCCATAACTTACTTATGGTAATATTTACAACCATATTACTAACAGAACACATTCAATAAGAAACAATCTAAAAGCTAAATCTAAAACAATTATGACACAGAAGACTAATAAGCTTGGGTGTTACTATTGTTGTTGTTGTTGCATGATTTGTGGAATGAAGCTGATGGGAGGAAAACAGCAGCTACACTCCACCTGGCATGGCTCTGGCTCTGGCAACGCCACCGCCACCGTAGTTTCCTTCTTCGCGGTGGCATCGTTGAGAGGACCCCAACACTCCACCTTGTTGAATTCCGGAACGTTTGAATGGAAATAAACCCACACCAAAGCCTCCTGTAATTCAGGGTAGTTGTTCAACAAATTTTCATCCCCATGAACAAATGCTTTCAACACCTGACACATGAGTAGTTTTAGTGGGTCACCGATGTTAAAAGTAACAGGAATAAAATAAGAAAAGCATTAACATTATTCAGAAATCTTACAACAGGGAGTTCTTTGCAGAAAATGTAGTATCTGAGTCTAGAACAAATATCCAAGAGGAAATGACCTCCACTTATGTGGCAGTGCACATGGAGTGACATCTTTCCTTTCACTTTTTTCCACTCTGCCACCACCTCATCTCTGTACAATTTGTTGGCCCATCCCTGCAGCTGTAAACATACCCCAATTTCCATTACTATCAACCAATCTTTCTTACCATTTAATTAATATGATTTGATATTCAAATTCTGCACAACTCCTCAGATTTGTTTACAACTATTCTAGCAAAATCCACAAACCTATATCTTGAATGCCTTCTAAGCAACTACTTCAGCTTTTAATGTAATTCCCAAAGATTCCTCCGTTTTCTTTGTTGTGAAAGAACAAAAAACACAAAAATAGTTTTCTTGGAAAAGAATAAAAATGATTCAACGGTTACCTGTGAATTATTTATTGTCTGAGAGATGGCTAAAGTAAGCTTAGATGTAATATCACTATGAGTTAAAGTATAAGTCCTTGGCAGCTTTCCTGGATGCTTCTTCTCATCAACTCCTAAAAATAACACCTTCAGCTTTGAAGCCTCGAAGATGGATGGCCCAAATAACCTTGCCACCTGAATCAACACAAACCCACCTCACAACCAACTCCAAACAAAATAAAAACAACACCATACAAGAAAACAAAGCAGATCCACAAAGTCCTCAAAAAAAAGAAAAAACACTTACAGGACTAAAAGTTAGATTCTTGGTCTTGGGGTTTCTTCTAAACGGAAGAAGAGAAGTGCTCCGTCCAAAAACAGAGGGTCTTGGTTTTGAAGGAACAAAAAGTGTTGTTACAGTCAACGTGGCCATCTTTCCTTCACTTCTTCCCTCTGAGTAGTTCACCCCTGTAAAGCTCCAATTTTGCGGGCTTCTAGAAGTGAAAGCTCAAATTACTTCAATATTTGAGAGGGTCTTCAAAGAATGAGACTTAAGTCCCGTACTGTAACAACTCTTTTATTTGCTTTAACACTTTGCATTGCTTCTCTTCTTTTTCATACTTACCTTCAAAGACTAACCAGAGTTCGAACAAAAAAACAAGCAGTTAGGTGCCGGAGTGGGCGAAATTAGATGCGTGTTGGAAATGTTAAACTTATTGAATTGCCACTGATAGCGGCTTTTCAATTGCTTGAAAGTACCAGACTTGTCGAAGAAGCTGCACACGTGTTTTCACATGCCAGTACACGTAATCACCTTATTTTTTGACGTCTTCCAACACGTGGAATTACCCACAAATGCCAGGTGGTCCTTTTGAGCTTTTTGAATTTCAGTAAGTAAATTCAGAATTTTTATGTATATAGTAAGTTAAATAGATAATATATAAATATAATCTAAAAAATATAATAGTATAACAATGAATGATTCTGTTATATTAGGCTTATGTAATACAAAGTATCTTATTGACGTAATTTATAAATCGTTACATTAATCCAAAATTTAACCGGGTGTATATTCAAAAGGTAACAACCGAAAGTTCCTCCCAAAAAGCGAAAAAGGTTCGTTTCTTAACATTTTCGTATTAGTTAGGCATTTCAATTTTCTACGAAATAGGAAAAGGTTAGACATTGCATGCAAAGCACGGAGCGTGAAAAGGGCCCACCTGTCAAGAACGTGTCATTGTTAAATAACGTGGATGAAGTAACATATGTCATTGGTGCAGCTGTTTGTCTTCTACTTCTCATAGAAATTCATTGGTCTCTTAAGAATGTTAGATGATTATCTTCAATTTAAGCTTCGAATCTTGCTCAGGAGGAAGAAACTAGAAAATATCTTATACTTTTCTTATAAGAAATTAAGATACGAGTATTATATTCGAAGTCATCAATTCCTTTTTGTCATGTAAATGATTACTCACCATAATTTTAACAATTGAATTATAGACTCTTGTCAATTAGAAAATTGCAGTCATATCTCGCACATAAAATAAAGTTTAGAGAAGTTCAGTATTACACAATCTTACCCTTAATTAATAAAAAGGTTATTTTCGATAATATATAGATAACAATAGCATCAACAACACTCAATAAGAATCTCAAATAAAATACGAAATAGAGAGGTCCAATAATACGTAACTTTATCTTTAATTAATAAAAAACTATTTTCAATAGTATATACCACTATTAAAATTATCTTCTTTTGTTTATTCTATTGAAGGAATTAAATAAGACGTTGAAATCAACTAATAAAGCTCAATTGAAACGTGATAAAAATGATGATCTTCTTCTTAGCGTGTGAACCATAATTATTATGTTAGTTTCATATTTATGATATTTATTTAAGTAAAGATATTTTTATTACATACTTATTTATTTATTTATTTTATAAATTTTTTTAGTTATATTATAATTACAAAATTCATGCTATACTTAACATGAGTTATAATTTAAAAATATAACTCTAAGATTAATGAGTTATTTTTTCTTTATAAAGAAAATTAATTTGAAAAATTTATAAACTAAGAATTAGATAAAAGTATGAAAATGGTAAGAAAAAATTTCACAAAGTTAATTAGTCATAAAATTTATTTGAAATATCACTTTTGTTATTATAAAAATAATAATTAAAATAACCGTACAACTAATCTTTAAATTAATATTTCTAAAATATTTAAATAATTTTGATACCATTCAAGAGTCGGTTAATCAAAGGTGAATTAATCGCTAATTAAATATCATTGAAATATATAGGATTAATATAGTGATTAATATAATTAATTCTTTTAAAGTAATTAAGAAAAATATTGTCATACTATTTATGACCTACCTAATCTGAGGTAAATTAATCGAAAAGCATATAAACATAAAATATATAGGATTAGTAGAATGATTAATATATCTAATTATTATTTTAAAGTAATTAGGAGAAAATGTTATGATGCTATCTAACCTTACTTAATTAAAGGTAGATTAATCAATAATCATGTAACACGAAACATATAGAGTTAAGAGTAGAGTAATCAATACTAAAGTGATTAAAAAACCCCAACAGGACTGGATACGCCTTAACACGAATGGAGCCTACCAACCCTTGACTTCGCATGTGGCAGCAGGGGTCTTCTTAGGGATAGCACAGGCAGATGGGTAGGAGGTTTTGGGCATAATATCGGGTATTGTACCTCAGTTTGTGCTGAACTATGGGGGGGGGGGGGGGGG
>JAOTBA010000204.1:27269937-27285783 GCA_025629845.1 Erythroxylum squamatum | reverse complement strand
AGATGACCTATTGAATGATTGTTTAGTGTGTTACATTGAAAGAAATGTATTTGCAAATATTGACAATGATGTTGTTATGAAAAGATTTCAATCTATGAAAAGTAGGCGAGGATCATTGTAGTTTTAGTTATTTTATATTATTAATAAAACTTTTTTTTTAATTTAATTTTGATATAAAAATTTTTAAGAAATTTATATTTTATTTGGGCCCTCCATATCTCCGTCCTTGGCTCCGTCACTAGATACAATGATTAGTTTAAATCTTAAGATGCATAATTCCCTTCATTCATGGTTCTTCACTTGAATTCTCTTGAAACTTTGCATATGTTCTCCACTTTGCCCTTTTTGTTCATTCTTTGATTGTCCAATTTATTCAATTGACTCATTTACTTATATTATCCTTCTATTGAACTTCATCATTGACATATTATATGATTCCAATATAATAGAACCACCAATATCACCAAAAGATAATTTATTACTAATAATACATTTTCCTATTATCAAAACTATAGGTTGAGACCATACTTGGTCAATAATTTCCAGTTAGACACCCATTTTCTTAATAGTTTTATTTATAATTGAAAATGTGTTATTAATATATTGTTGTCTTTAACAACATTCTAGTTAATTCAATCATTAAATTGTATTTATATATTTTAAATTATCTACTTAATCAAATAAATCCATGTTACTTTAGGGGACAATGTCTTTGATATTTGTTTTACGTTTATTTGAATCAAATATATCGTCTTGGTTGTTTTAAGAAATTTCAAATAACTATGGTTTAATAAATTACATTCGTTTTCACTAATTCCACAATTCATTCTTTTCTAATAGGTGGACTAGGGAGGGTTTCTATCAATACCAATTTGTCATACACGTCCAAGCCCAAGAGTCACTCAACAGCCCAAAAAAATAAAGAGGTCTATATGAGTTTGGCCCAATAGTCTGTCTATGTTTGATAATATGTACCGTTTGTGTTTTTCTTAACTTCTTTTATATTTGGTCTTAGGTCCTTACAAAAAAAAAAAAAACTCAAACCTAATTTAGACTCTTAGTTCTTAAGAATCTAGATCAAACGTGACATTTTCAACCAACAAGACTCTTAAGTACTTATTATAAGCTCAAATCATATAATAAAAATTAAAACGTATTTTCTTATCTTTCTTTTTTTGTTTTCATTATGTTTATTTAAATATTTGACCCAATAAAGTGGCATGAGAGGAGAGGAGTGAGAACCCAATAAATTATATAATTAAAATAATTTTTCAAAAGCTTAACTTCTCTTTTTAAAGTCGGATTTATAGGACTCATAAATTCAATTACACCTATAAACTTATTATAAATAAATTTATGTCTCTTCTACTTTATTTGAATTTGGACACTCCTGCTTATAAGGTATCGTTTGGTAATCTGCAAGAAAGAAATCAAATTAAAAAAATAAAAATGAGAATAAAAAAGGAGAATCGAAATAGCAATGAAATTATTGGTTATATTAGATTAAACAAAGTTAATAGTCATATAAGAAATTTTTTACTCATATTTAATTATTGTATGATTTATTTTGTAAATAATTAATTAAAATATTTTGTATTTTATAAATAATTGATAAAATTTTTATTGATTTATAAAATTTTAATTTTAAATAATTATAAATAAAAATGTCAATAAAAAATAAAATAATTGTTAAAAATTAATATAAAAGATCCTAATATATAATTTTGATGATAATATTATGATAAAAATCAATATCCTGAAAATATTCTAATAATATTTTGATAATAACTTGATAATATTATAGTAATATCTTTTTATCTATTATTCATAATTTTTTATTTCAGCTTATACCCAAGACTAAAAGTTAAAGATTATTTAGAATTATACTTATTTTTATCGTTCTCTATTTTATCCATTTCCAACAATTAAACAAGTAAAGTTAGAAAATAAATGTTAGATTCTCATTCTTACTAAATAAGACCTAAGGGTTCTTACTCTTGTTTTGTTTTAAGTTATGGTCATTTAATCTATTAAGTATCCTTTGAATTTAATCTTCAATTCCTTTCAGATTTTCAGGACTATTTTATTCCATAGACATTTATACCTAATTTTCTTTTTGTTAATAGTTTAGAGTCCAAAAATGTTCTTTTTTTCAATAAGGCTAATTAAACTAAATCTCAATCATTGTTTCAATTAAAATTATTTTTCATTAAATCTTTTCTACAAATTCATGCTTCCTTTGGAATTTTTATCATTTCGAATAAAAGTCTTTACATTATTTTATGAAGAATTTTATTTTATTTCTTTTCATATCATTTTTTGTTCAAATTTCATTTTACAGTTTATGAATTCTGATAATAAGCTGCTTAACCCGCTGATCTTGCTGCCTAAATAATGCCACACTGTTAAAATCCAACTTACAATCAAGGTTTTTCTGGAAACAATGGGATTTGGATTCCATCTTTTTATCTTGCTGAATGTAACAACAGTACTGCTCATCTTTTAAAAAGAAGAAGCTACAACGGCTATAACTGAAGCACCAAACTCTCCGTAAACACCTACTTTGGTTTCACTAACCTCAAAATTACTCAACTATAAAATAGATGGAAGTCTTTGAGTCTACTGAAGATAAAGGAAGAATAGCTGCAGCACTAAATGGTAAATATGTTAGAGCAAGAAGAAAGCTTATTGCTCGCAGATGGTGGTCAGCAATAGTAACCTTAACCATGTCGTCTAGCCCAAGTATACGTAATAAAGCTAGATAGAAAGAGAGGGAGAGATGAAGGAAAATTAATCATATAAGACACCCATCTTAAAGGAAGAAAAAAATCAACAGTCCCACATTCAACATACTTTAAAAAGTTAATACTTTATACATTCGTTCAAATATAGATGTGTATTTTCTCATCACACATGGACATGGTCATAATGGTTTGTCATTTGACAAAATTTATTTGGCTTTATCAATCTCTATGAAGCCACAAGAAGAGAGGAAGGGGCTAAAACATTGTACATTATGGGATTGCAAATATGCAAAAAGTATGATCAAGTTAACGATTTTGGTGGGGTCCGTTGCTCTGGTGGACCTATGAACAAATCTGTCTCCACCTCCATGCTTTGACTTTGTTCCAATGCGTGCCTTTTGCTTGACAGACACAGTGGTTGCATACCGCACTACATGATTTGGCCCAAACATGAACAGAGCGTCCTCATTCATTAAGTTTTTTAGTGCGTGGTTTCGATACTCTTTAAAACATATCAAGTTTTCAGTTCTGGTATGACAATAATAGCTAGAATAATATAGTGGAACGGTGAGGGAATTACCTTATCCCGTAATTTTTTGTTCTCTTCCAGCAGTTTTCTTTCCTGAGTTTTAGAGCACAACAATGGTAATCACAAATTGGATAATACGAATAAAATTGTGTTGACATACAAAACAAATACTGTACCTCTTCCTTTAACTTCTCAATCTGGTCTCTGAACAATTGATACTGCACATACGTGAACAGTTCTTAACTATCAGAAAGTTTTCCTGAATTAGTTTATGCTGTATAGAAAATGTCAAGTGGCGCTTGTAAACATTTTTAGGAAAGGGAGACTCTTATCCTTCCAAGTTCATTAATTCACCTTGAACTTAGGGAAATGGTTTTTACGTACCTTTCTCGCCCTTATTTTTGACAAACTTCGTTCCAACTGATTCTCCAACTGTCTTAGCTCATCTATCGAACATGGCTCAAGCCCATCTCCCAAAAGTTTTCTGCAAATATATCCAAACTTTGATAATTTAGAGCTTTTGTATCAGTTGTTTATCAATGAATAAAGCTCCAGAAAAGATAACAGCAAGTCTCAAGCTTGAACCGCTTAGAAATTTCAAGCAGCTCGATCTTCTTGGTCATGCTAGATGTGTTGTCCTTCATATGCTGCATGCAAAGACAAATACTTTTCAACATATGTATCATTTTATGCCAAAAATATACTTTTAAAAGCCCTTAATACCTTCGAATTTCTTTTTATGCTCTCAATGAGTTATAAGCTTTTCTGACATGATACATGCTGTTTTTCAAAAGAGTTATGGTAACTAATACAGAAGCTGATCTCAGTACTCTCAACTGTCTATTGTTGTGTTCAAATATAGTATGTAAATATCAGTGCAACTCAAAGCAAGTACAACATTAAATTGACACAACCTAATTCCATTGCACAACTATATCATGTCATCAATAAATAACAAATCTGTGGCTAAAATATGCAAATAATGAATGAAAAGAATTTTTTAAAATAATTGACCTAACTATAGACATGTATTCGAAGGTAATTTATATATTTTTGCTAAGGATTATACTAAAATAATAAATTCTCGACCTTTAAATGACTGTGCCCTTTTGCTTACTCAAATATTCTCTTTATGAGAAGCATGAAAGTAGGTAGATCAGATCATTTTGTGGTGTTGAATTTCATTCTAAGCTTAAAAATAATTTATATTTTTAAAAATAATCTTAAAAATAATTTCTATTCTAAGCTTCAATTATGTGTTTCTATGTGAAAACTGTGCGCCGTTAAATAACTTCTTCTTATTTTGCTTTTACAAAATAATTAAGATGAAAACATTAATATCATTTAGTATAAAGCACTTTTTTTAGTTTTGATTGATGTATTTGTGTTTGCTTACCTTGGTGTAATATCTGAATGTCCAAAATGTTTGCCTTTGTATTCATTGATAAGAGGAGTTTATTTACTTTAGCTCATAAATATTAGAAGGCATGTAAAGCTCACTGATCGTATCTAAAATTCTGTCTGCTTTTTATGATAACAGTCACATGGTGGGATTGCTTCTAGAGATATGATCTCAATTCTAAGAGAACTGATATTTTAGTACCTGGTGTATCTAAAACTTGGCATGCCATCAAGCATGCATTAAACTGATTCCTCCATTACAGCAGGGAGTTAATGAAAACATGACATTCAATTGAGAGAAGCTTGAAAAATACTTACTTCCTTTGATCTATTTTTGAGTTACAGAAGATAGATGTTCATATGTATTATAGTAGCCTATCCACCAATTATGATTTGATCTCCTAGGAATTTACTGTAACAGTTTGTATGTAGATTATAAAATTGGTTTGGGTAGGATAGATTATATTTGTTATTACTCAAACTATTTGGTACAGTGATTTTGTAAAAGAATTCAAATGTTAATCTATGTTGATTATCATGCTAAAGATTTGTACTATCTTATAGAAATCAAATGTTTCGCAGTGCTTAAAGGGGTAAACTTTTATTAGCTACGTACAACTTAAAGATTGTAGTCATAGTCTATCAATTCTTATACATTGACATCATTTTGAGGCCGCAATAGTTCATTCTTTTGGATACTTCAGACATGAGATCGGTACAGCTTTCTGCTTCAAGTTCTCAAATAATTATGGCCATAAATATTACTAATATACTAAAATTATTAGGTTATTTACTTTTGAAGTAAAATTAAGAAGATTCATAACCACAAAAAATGTAGTTAATGTTGCTAATTATTAACTATGCTCTATTTAACCAAATCTTAAACATGTAGCCACAATCTTTATCATATCTTTTAGTGTTTCATAACTTGCATTTATTATACACATTTATCTGTTTCATTAGCCAATCAAGTTGACAAAAAGGAATGAATTGAATATGATAGATATATCCTGCCTTAGGAGTTCCGATCATTCAATATTAATGACTTCATAGAGATAGTAACAACATCAACGTGCGTGCAATTAATTGACAGCTGTGAAGTTTGTTTCAAATCCATAAGCTACTGCCAGTGGAAATATAATTACCTGCATATCTTCTTTAACAACTTTGTTGTCAGTTCCAAGATCCGTGGTTTTCATCTGATACCGATCTATAGTTTTGTTCATACTGACAAAATGAGAGGGTAGTGATCAGTAACTTTTCACACTCCAGCATAGTACAAATAAACAACAAAGAAGGAATATAAAGTCGAGCTAAACTTTTCTCAGTTACAGGATGGCCACACAGAGCTGCAAGGAAGTATCGGTTCTGTCATCGAAGTCACACAAATGGAGAAGATCATCGTAAAACATACGATCAAATACATGTATACATTTGAGATTCACACAAGGTTCTTAGGAAGCTGACATGGTTATGTGAAGTAAGAAAAGATGGCATAGGCTTTTGGGATGAAAATTAGGATCAGATAGCCAGGGAAATCCCGTAACCATCAACAACAAATATGCCATTACACTACTTCCCCAACCTATACTACAACATTATCTTTTAAATCACAATCTTAGATGCTATAAGTGACAACAAACTTGGGATGTATCCATATGATAATATCATGTTACAACATAGGGTTGTTGTAAAAATTCAAATATACTTAACCTAATTTTAAATCCTTTAGATTTGTTATATTAAAATAGATTATTGTTTGCTTGTATAATTTAATGCTAGATATTCATAATGTTATTTTATAACATTAAGCGTGACACATGTCTAATATATATAGAATATAACAATTTCATCAAGATTTGAATGTAAGAAAATTACTTTATTTTATTAACGAATACTCGTCGAAGGAAAAAGTAAATATAAAAGTAACACCCCAAATTCTTTTAGTTATTTTAGTTCAATATAAATTATTACATGCTTATAAATAAATTAAGATAATTAATTTAAAATATTTTACTTTTTTGAAACTATTCATTTGGGTCTATTTTAATTCAAAAGACCAGCATAAAATATAAAAGTATGTTTGAATTAACAAGATAAATAATGATTAACTTAACAATTTAATAAAGCCTAAATTAAAATATCTACAACATCATCACCAAACCAGCATAATGTATCTCTCTATCATTGTTTCATTCTCCAATTTAAAGTACTGATTTGTTCTGATTTTAATAATTATTTGGTACATTACAATCAGAAATAATTACAATCACCTATTAATCTTATACCCTTTTTAAAATTCAAACTCAGATAAATGAAAAGGTACTCTCACTTTCCTGTAGTCACACCAAGCCCTGATAGTTAACTGAACATTTACTAGTATACGAAAATAGCATTCTAATATATCAAGAAGCTTTTGACTCAACCACACATTTCCTCCTCTCCTAATAAGAGAAATTAGTTGTGGATCCCATTCCAATTAAAAGAAAGAAATAATTAGGTTAAGCTTCATGTGGTATCAGTCCTTTTTCCTACATTCCTTGTGTCATTGTAATGTAATAATTGGCAACATGGAATATCTACTAAATATGCTATTAGTAATTAAACTATTACTCCAGTAATTATTTATTGACTAAAATTGATTGTCTCCATGTAATATCTTTTTCAAATATTGATATTATGTTAATAATTTTGTACAATTACCCTTTACAATGTTGACAAAACAGTCCAATTTTATTAGTTGTCAAAACTTTAGGTTAGTTAATTTCAACTAATATAAGATTGTTAAAACATTGGTGCTGTAGATGGCCATGAATCTTGGGACGTAGTTAACCAGAAAAGGTAATAATAATGGTATATTGCATCAAAAAAGAAGAACGACATACTTAAAATTATCATAACAATCAACATATGCTAATGATTCTGATACCCAGTTTAAATGAGTCTCATCATCTTTGTTTAAATATACTTATATATCTATCGAAAATCTAAGCCTTGATGAATGACAACAGCACGCCTACCTATTTATCACATAGATAATGTTGTTGGTGGTCTGCAATCATAACATTTGAGTTCCCCTAGTAATTGTGGGTACAAACTAAAATTTTTGAATCCAGATACCGATAGAAAATCTAAGGAGCTCAACAATGGTAGGCATTGATTAACGAAATAAATGTGATTAGTCTTAGGAGTACTAGTAATAGTTCAATGAAAACAATCTATACTTGGAAGCCATTACTTCTTTTTTGGTCTAAAAAGGATAGTGAATAGATTAAAGGGAATATATTTCTCGCTATGCCCTAAGTATGTTTCATTCTAAGCCTCCTAAGGGTGGTTGAGTTGGTAGAATGAAGGGGTATGGGACCAAAAGGTCATGTATTCGATTCCTCTTACCTACGCTCTCTCGATCGAGCTTGTTGTACAGAGCTTACCTAGTGCGAAGTATCCGGTTGACGTGATTTGTCAATCCGAAGGTTTACTCTGTGCACATCCAAAAGATAGCGGATACAGGTTCCTCCTTTTTAAAAAATATAAAAATAAAAATGTTTCATTCTAAACCTGATATTCGGTTATTTTGACATCTTTTGGAAGTCAAGATTCTCATCTTTGAGGTTGAAATTGAAACTAATAAACCAACTTCTTAGGACATAAGCTTTTTCTTCAAAATGATCTATTCAATAATTTTATTAATTTTCCTCTAAAAATCATATAATTTCTTTGTAATTTAACTAAATTTTTTTAAAAATGACATAATCTTTAAAATTGTTGAAATTTTTCCTTGTAATTGTTAACTTTTTTTTTAAAAAAAAAACTCTTATCAAACTTCTATTAAACAATAACGAAGAAATATATGTGATATAAGCAATACATATAAATTAATCAAACATTGTTAATATAATAACCTAGCTTAGTTCTTATCCTCGAATCCAACTATTAATTTAAGATAACTACAATAATATTTTAGTTTGAATCAATTTTAATTGGTTTTGTTTGAGTTTAAAAGTAAAATTGAGTTCACATAATAGTAATATTTGATTGATCTATGTGTATTATTTCTATGACATATGTTCTCACATTATTTTCTTAATAAAAATCTACAATAAGAATTTTTTTTGAAAGATTAGAAACTATAGTTTTTTCTTTTAATTAATTAAACCATGGGAGAATCATAGGTCTTTTATCCTTAGTTTTCTAGTAATATCCAATCCAATAAGTGGTGAATATAACCAATACTTTAAAAACTGGATCAGAAATTAAACTGGAAAGACAAGAGATTTAAAAAGTTCAAATAATCAAAGGAGATTATCCTTATCCTTCAAAAACTTTAAAGTTTAATTAAAAAAATGTTAAATAAAATTAATTAGCTTATTTTGGTTCATAAAATTTATTAATTTACAAAATTAATATATTAATTAATAAACTAATCGATTTTTAACATCAATAATTATTAAACTAAATCAAACAAAATAGTTGAAAACTAAACTGAAAAGCTAGTCGATTCAAGACTTTTACTATTAAACCAGCTGATCTTGTTTGGTTTTTAAAACATTGAATATAAATAAGAAACGATTTTATGCAATAACCGCCTTGTATTTACTTGATATTCTTTATTCAAAACATCATTTTCTAATTTAAACAAAAAAACCCCTTATTTAATTTAACTTTAGGATTTTATTTTGAGTTGAATCTCAACTAGACGTAGAATCATTATGTGAAATTCTATCAACTAACTCACAGAATCGACAACAAAAAGGCAATGAGAACGTCTTGTACCGTAATATGATCCACCCAACATTCTAGTGGCATATACTTATTAATTCATTGACTATTTTCAATGTTCTATGAACTAGGCAGAACATAATCTAAAGGTCTTAATCTTGGTAATACAAACTACACTAATTTACAACCTCGCGTTTCACATCGGTAATCCAACCTTAAAGTTCCATTTGTATGTTAATTGGTTAGGCATGTTTTGTGGCCTTGTCCTAAAACTGTAGGGAAATTATATTTTTTGTATTTGGAAATTTAATTTAAACCCATATCTCTTTTCTTACTCTTCAACCCAAATCTAGGAGAACTATATATGAAGCATCTAGGTCTCAAGCAATCCTACGACCTCATCGATTTCAATATAATTATATACAGATACATGATTCTCTTAAGTGCATTCACAAGTTAAAAATTATGAGATTCATTTGACATCCATGCGATCTTGGCTTGATCAAAATTTGCCCTTAGATCTCCTAGCTAGAGTAGGATGTTAACCCAAACCAACAGTAACTAGTATGCAGATCAAACTTAGTTTTACCTAGCATGCAATATAAGATTACAAGCTATAGCATATCACAATAAGCTTAAATAGCGATTGCTATGACCCAGAAATCGTAATACTATAGTTGTACGTCGTAATTTAGACCCTTGAGTCAGCTATATCACATGATGATGTGTTGAGATTAGAAGTTTTGTTAGTCAAAATAAAGTTTCAGTTCCAAACTAAGAACTCCACACACGGACTAAGACACGAACAAACTTATATATGACAGTCAACTTTAGCATCTTATATTATAGCTAGTTAAGGAGATGATGAATAAATGTAACTCTGTAATTTAATTAATCGAATTTGCTTAACTAGTTGTTTGATTCCTGATATTTAATGGGGAGAATTTAATAACTCTTTCACTAAATGTCCATTATCAAGTGTAGTTTTCAATGTCAATTTGTTTTTCTTTCCTTTAGGAAGTTTTCATGAGGTACAAGTCTAACCAAACTTAGGAGTATTGAGTTTCCATAATGTTGTATTAACATTTCCTATCAAGCTGACTCAAATACAAGAAGAGAGCATACTTTTAAAACGGCAACCTTTCATCTAGAACTGGCCTATGCATGGGACCAATTTCACTCATAAATCCTCAAACGTCCCCGTTTTGAAAGTTTCAGAAAATACATTAAAGCCAGCATCCTAAGCACAGGTTAATGGTTGAATCAACGGATGTGCTAACTATAAGCATACGTGTGAGTTTGTCCAAATTGTTGGGAACTAAGCCTCATTTGAGTTCATATAATAATGATGTATTACTCTACTTCGTTTCAGTAAATCATGTGATTAGCTCTAGGAAATAACCCCACTTAACACCAACATCAAGAACAAGAAAACTCTTTTGACCAATATATATTTATGAGTCTAATTATCTTGGGGAACGCATTGCATTTCTTTTCAGAACTACTATGCAATTTAAATGTATAAAAACGGCAGGAAACTGTATAAGATAAAGAACACAAGTACGTAGCATCTGTGCACAGGTTCTCAGAGTATCCCACCCCCAAGCAGTCAGCTAGATTCCATGTTTTCATTTGCTTTTTTTCCTTTCCTTTTTTTTAAAAAATTTTGTGAATTCTATGCGAAACTCAATTTGTTAATAATCCACGATAGCTTATACGAAGCTTGCTATATCTTTCAGTAAGTCCCGTGGTTTTAATTTTGTGTCTATTTAATGTTAATCCTCACATGAAATTCCACTCTCTACATGTATTTAAAACCATGGGATTTACTGAAAGATATTGCAAGCTTCATATAAGCTATCATGGGTTATTAACAAATTGAGTTTCGCATAGAATTTTATACTCTTGACGAAAACTCGGCGTTCAATTTTCTTATCTGGTTTACCTGTGCGGAAAAAGAAGAATGTTCAAGGAGGCTTAGTAGCCATATATTATTTTATGACATGTCTGGTTGCTGCCATCAAGATTGTTCTTTTGCTGTTAATCCTGGATGTGAAGTATTCAATAGATCTAACGGATTGAGTTGAACCCTAAATCATGTTAGCTGCCATTCTCTTTTGGAGAAGCGACTGACATCTTTGGACCCAGAAAGTACACTCACAGGAGAGGAAAAACATGAAGAAACAAAATAAAAGCAGAAGGATTTTGACCAAGACCTAAGATTTGATTTCAAAACGACGCGGTTAATTATGACAAACAAAGACTTAGAGATCGTACTACTTTGACTCTTAAGAACTTAAAGGGTCGCCAGCTAGCTAGCTACCAAAGCTTTCATGAATTGGATTTTTAGCTCAATCAAGAACACTGATTTTCCCATATATAGAATCTAAAGAGGTTATAAAAACAACGAGTTATGGGGTAGTCAAATCAGTGCGTTGTATACATCAAAAAATAGCAAGAACAAAAATATATATATATAAAGACAGAAAAGAATTGAATCAGAAAAGCTAATGCCTTTGGACTTCATAATAAAAGGATATAGGAAAAGGATTGTACCTAGAACTGGAAAACTCACAAAGCTTCCCTCTGGGAGAAAAGATGATAAGTGCAACTTCAGCATCGCAGAGAACTGATAACTCAAAGGCCTTCTTAAGCAATCCATTTCTTCTCTTTGAAAAGGTCACTTGCCTGCTTGTTGCATTCTCTATTCTTTTCATCTGAGTCTTTCCTCTCACCATTGCTGTAGAGAACCTGGACAAAGAAACGAATCAGAAATTGGAGGGACGTAAAACGCAAGAAAATGAGTCAAAACAGGAAGACCCAGAAAATAAAAATGGCAGATTTTTCAGTTCCTGTGAAGTGAAAACTGACTGATTTCTGATAGACAACCTAGTTCTAACATCAAAGATTGAAAATAGGTGGACAAAACGCAGATAATTAAGGTTCCCAAAAACAGAAAGAGGGGTAACCAAATCTGACCAATTAGGAACAGTTGACAACAAACCTTTTGTGTTATATTAATAATGGAGGTGGGCAAGGAAAAGAAGAAAATAAAGGAAAATAAGATGAATAGGGAAGTTGGAAATCTGCAAAAAGATAGAAGACGGAAACAGGGAAGATGATACAAACCCTAGAGGGAAGATGTTATCATAGAGGAAACGGTGAAGGACAAAGTTTGAATTTAGTGATGACACCCCTAGCAAGTAGTAGTAGGAGGGGTAGTTATAAACCTATAAAAAGAACCTAATCCCTTTCTTCTTTTGGAAAAATGAGCAGAAAAAACAGAACCTCCCAAAAAAAGAAAAGAGGGAATAATTTATATACATAAGGTAATAATAGTATATATGAATGAAAGAGACGCAAAATAACATGTGATTCCCATTATTACTCCACCCAATAAAAGCCACATCTAGAGGCGCCAAAAGTTTGATGCCCATCGTGCTCCTTGGTGACACCTGTTCGGAGAAACTGACAACGCCCGCTTCCGGTATCCGACGGAGAGGCAACTTAGCATGTGAAGTGAAAGACAGCGAACATTCCTGTCGATTGCCAATTTCTCTCAGACATGAGACATGTTTCAAAAGGTTGCATGAATAACTCAAGCACTCAGTGGACACCGTGGATGTGAAGCAGGGCGAAGTAAAAAGCACCCAAACTCCTCTAAACATTGTTGTGTCCGTACAACGATTTTATAGGAACACGTCAGTGTTGTGTTCCGTACGATGATGTCAAAGGTTGTTCCAATAGAGTGGTGCCAGCACGTTCCATCACGTGGCCGGCTCCGTCTCTCCTCGTTTGTTGTGAGTTGATTGCTTTTTTTTTTTTTCTTTCCTCTTTATTAGTTTTCACTTTTGTTTTAATTTCAAGCTCTTTGTTAATGTGGGGGTCTCCAATCTCCACTGTATCGATTGGTGCTTTGACTTTTGAGTCAGTCGGTGGTGGTGGAAGGCACAGATGAGTGTTTTTTCTTTAGGCAAGTCCTTTTCCAATTGAGGGCTTTCAAAAAAAAGGACCACAAGTGGTGTTGTGGATTGGTGATGGAAACATGACAGTTTAGGGCAGGCCTTGGCTTTTTATAATTACGGTGAACCTTCATTATATGTATACATATATATATATAAAAGCATGGGATGGGATGATTGGTATTAATTGCTTAAAAACATAAAAGATAATCACTCTCACGTTACTTCAAAGCATGCTGAAAGATCCCTCCGTCTCTACCCCCTAATCCGCCCTATGGTGCAATCAGGATTATCTTGACTTTAATAAAGTTGACATATATTCCTCTTTTTCTACTTTTTCGGTGCACTAATCAAGCTAATGAACTAATCAATGCACCTTCCTAATGAACTAATCAATGCACCTGCCTATCATTTGCATTCGCATTCTCGTTGTTTTTCAGAGTGGAGTTTGATATTAAGACTTTGCGATACAATTTTTTTTTCTATTGAGAAAACCTTTCCAGTACCATCTAATATAGAAGATATGAAAGGAGTTGATTGAAATAAATAAACAACTAATTAATATTCATAGTTGAGAAAGGAATAAAATTTGAAGAACAAGGATTTTCTTCAAGTTATTTATTTAAATATTGTATTACAATAATAAAATAAATACACATATATTCTTTTTGGTCAGGAAAAGATATACAAACTTGTGAGTTTATTATTTAAAATAATCCTTTTTAAATAGATCTAATTGAATTAATAATCACATCTCACTTTTTTTTTCTTAAAATGGTGTCTTAATGAAAGTGACTTAAGTCATTTAAAGTTTCTAAACTTTTTTTATTAATTCATTTAATAGGATATTGATATTTTTATTCCATTCTTATTATTATTTTAATGGAGTTATTCATGTTAGAGGTTTTTTTAATATAAAACATTTTGTGGTTACAATAAATGTAAAAGTGACGTGCAACATTAATTAATATTATCATATAAGAGATTAGAGATATGTGAGCACAATAATACACATCAGTATGGGTTCGCAATCTCACCTGGATCTGGCTTACTCTGATATTGACGTATCATCCATATAGATGTCACGATAGAATTTTAAGTCAATATACCAATGTTACGTATGTCATTGTAGGTCAATGTCTCTTTGTAGGAGCTTTTTTTGTCCTATCTGATTTAATTTTATATCTATTTTCTGTTTATAAAATTAGCAAAAAAATTAATAAAAAGCATTTTAATTGTTGATTTCATATGTTTAGTGATTTTCATTAATTTAATTTTCAAGTTACTTTATTTTTTGTTTTAAAATTTTTGTTCAATTTTTTAATTAATTTAAATTTGTTTTGTTTTTATCATAAAATAGTCTAATTTCTTAGACATTGTTTGTGTTTTATTAAATTTTAGTCAATTTGAATAAAATTTGGGCTCAATTTTAGGGGTTAAAGAAAATTTGAGTTAAAAAGATAAAAGAAAGCTATAATAAAAACCTAATTGTAAACTAGTGAGGATCAAAATACAAAAATAAAAGAATAGAGGGGTTGTTTTGATAGAGGAAAAAGTTAAAATGTTGAAAGGTCACATTTGAAACGATGTCGTAAAATTAAAATGACAACAAAAACTAATTAACAACAACAACACAACACTGAATAATTGATCAAACCTTCCAAAAATAAAATACATCATCTAAAGTTATATTTTAGAAGAAATTAGAATAATAAATTAATAATCAACCAAAACAAAATTTTAATTAGAAAAGCTATACATTGAGTGCGGCATCGATCGCCACGTGTGAATTGAAGATGTTTGCACGACAATCCAATGGTCTAAGGGAACGTGTTTTCTCTTATATATGACTTTCTTCTCCATCTCCCCTCCAGCGTGTCACCTCACTATCGATATATGATTGTAAGACATGCGTCATTATTTTGTTATTTTCAACCACTGATGATTATCCGAATGGCATCATCCTCGAGTATCCATTCATAATAAATAAAATGCCCAAAAGCTTCGAGTTATTTACCATGTAAGCAAAAGATCTCAATTGTTAATTTCAAACCAAACTCTCGTCTTGCTTGTTAATTTAAATCTAACTCCTAGTTACTAACTAAAAAAACGATCGACCAAAACCACCCAAAATCATGAGAAAAATGAAGACAAGCCATATGTAAGCTATATCGATTTGATGATAGATTACCACCTAGGAAAAGCTAATGTAGTAGCGGATGCACTGAGTAGAAAATTGACTATGGTGCATGTGGGGACAGTATGTTCCTTTATTGAAGGAATTAGCTAAACTTTGGGTTACATTGAGGCAAGCTGAATCTGGGTGTATATTAGCTAGCTTTAGGATAAGGCCAATGTTAAATGAAAAGATTAAGGAATTGTAGGTACAGGATGAGTACTTGAGCAGGCTTAGAGAAGAGATTAAAAATGGTAAACCTTCAGAAATAGAGATAAGAGAAGATGGACTGATGGTGGTGGGTAACAGATTGTG
>JAOTBA010000204.1:27232727-27242893 GCA_025629845.1 Erythroxylum squamatum | reverse complement strand
GAGCTGTTTGCTCGCAATTGGACTGTTACTCATCGGCATGTCTACCGAGAGGGCAACAGATGCGCCGACTGGCTCGCAGCTTATGCAGTGCATTTTGATATCGGCGTTCATTATTTATCTACTACACCCATAGGGTGCCACCTTATCTTTCTAGAGGATCTGTCTGGGACGTTGGTCCCAAGATACCTTTTGTAGTTGTCTTTGTTGTTGTCCCTTTAACAAAAAAAAAAAGAATAGAATAGAATATAACCACATTGTTTATTTATATGTTGATAAACGAACTTATTGAAAGCTCCCGAGTTTCTGAAACCTAATCCACATTCTAAACCTCGTAACTGTAATCTCCGATTCTCTAGTGATTGATATTGGAACTATCCCCAAAAGCGATGGAGTGGTTATTGCATCCCAGGCCCGGTGGTTATCACATCTATACATGCCCTCATTGTGCTAATCTAATCCTGTTCAGAATCTTACCAAATCTAGAAAGGACCATGTTTTGAAAACTGAAAATACAAGCAAAGTCAAAATTACAATATTTTGATAAAATCCACGTCTCTGGGCTCTTTCGAACATCGAGCCATTGTTGCTTGGTTTGTTAGAAATCTCCAGCTCTTTTAGCTTTATAACAACAGGGTTTCACATCCAATCAAAGTTTAGCCTGATACTTAATTTGTCTTGAAAATCCATTAAGGTCTCATTTGATTGCTTTCATGTTAATTGGTCCACAAAAACCAGTTGCCGTGCGCCTAATGGTGTCCGCATTAAATAGTTATCATGACAATACCATGCTAGCTTGGTAAAATATTAGCAACGATTGGATATTGAAAACTCTATTTCCATGCCAAAAGAAATAATACATATAAATGTTCGTCAAGTCAAGCCTACAATTAGTTTCCTGTTATTTGAATATTTAACTTTAGAAATCATTTTTGTCCTACTTTTAAAGTTTGTTCATATATAAATAACATCTTATGAAAAGATAATATCACTTTTCAATTTAATATGAAACATAAGTTAGTCTTTAATATTTTGAAAAGTTCAAATTATTTGTTAAAATCTAATAGAAGACACTATTTTCAAATTAAGGTGTATACAAATATAAATAGAATTAATCTTAAGTCAGATTATTAATGTAAAACTAATACAATGTTGACTAATTAAAAAGTAAAATAACTTTATATATAGATAGATAGAATAAAATATATAAACTTTCTTTATAGTTTAATAAATTTATAAAAACTCTTAAACTACTTTATAATTTTCAGTTTTCTAAAAAACCCTTATCTTAAATTTTGGTTAAAATAACACGTGAGATGAATATCTCACTTATCAAATACTATTTAAACGATAATTCAATTCATCTCTTAAACTCGAATCTAATTAATCAAACATGTTTTAAATTAATAATTCATTATAATTATATTAAATTGTTAACTTAAGATAAGTGTAATTAGTTTTGGTGAACTTTAAGAGTTAAAGTTAGTTTATAATATTAGTGACATTTGATTATGTTTCGACATTGTTTTATTTTTTAATCAAAGTATAAGTTAATAAACTTTTCTAAATTAAAAATAATTTTTTCAAGAATTATTTAAAATTTTTAAAATGTAGGAAATATCTATGTCTTTTACTTATATATATGATCAATAATTAATTCTTGGTTAAAATCATAAAACTATTCACGAGGCTCCTAGAACTACGACTATTTGGAATGGAACATCTCTATTTACGACTTAGTACTCGTGAATACTCTTATCCAGCCTATTCATTAAAAAACTGGTTGATATGAATTATCATTAAGATGAAAGGAAACAAAACGTATTCAGTTATTATGCGTTAGCTACATAGTGTATACAGGGAGAAACATATATTTTGTGTTAACGATCAAAAAAAGAAAAAAATCGAAAATAAATAGAAGAAATGACAAAAAGTTAGAGAAAGTTCTTCGGTGTTACCGTCGGATCCTCCATTTCCTCTATCTCAGATTGATCCTCCTCTCAAGTTTGACCTTCTTCAATCAATGGCCTCGACACTTTCTTCTTCTGATGAATACTCGGAGCAGCAACAGCAACAACAACAACAACAAGACCAGTCAGCCAGAGACACAGACAAAGAGTGCGTTCACAAGACCAAAACCATTCAGTTTCTGGGACGCACCACTCCCATCGTTCTCCAAAACGACAATGGTCCCTGTCCTCTTCTCGCCATCTGTAATTCTCTCTCCCTCTAGGGTTTCCCCCTTCTATTTTCTGTTTGCCTGCTGCGTGCAAAATCAAAATAAAGAAAACAAATGCCCAACTGATTCCTTTCCTTTTCTTTTTAGGTTAAAATGATGAATTAGTGAATGTCTTTGTGTTCCATTGTATTCCTCACTGAATTGACCCGAATTTGATATTTTATGGCGGCTCTTGAACGGAATCAGGACTAGGATTAAATTCTTATCATCATTTTTTGTGCGTTTGGATTAGGTAATGTTCTTCTGCTAAAGAACAACTTGAATTTGAGTCCCGAAACCGCTGAAGTTTCTCAGGAGAAATTGCTGTCTTTGGTTGCTGATCGCTTGATTGATTCCAATGCTAATGTCAATGTAATGATTCACAGCTTTCTTCTTTTGGTTGCTTTGTGATGTTTCTGTTGGCTGTTACTGTAAATCGCTTTTAACGGCTCTCTTTTCTTCCTTTTGAAGGATAAAGATGCAGGGTATCTTGAGAATCAGCAACAGAATATTGCTGATGCAATCGATTTGCTTCCGCGACTTGCTACTGGAATTGATGTAAATATAAAGTTTAGGAGGTAGCATTCTCTTTACCTCTCTCTACACGAAATGTTGAAGCCCGATATTTAAATTGTTGCTTGTGGGTTTCACAGGATAGATGATTTTGAATTCACCCCAGAATGTGCGATATTTGATTTGCTTGACATTCCTTTATATCATGGTTGGATAGTTGATCCTCAGGTATGCTTATTCTTACCCACAAACAATGTTTGATTTTGTAGTGTAATTTTGTGCACATTATGATGCCTTTACTATTACCTGATATTTCTGTTATGCATCACCTTGTAAGCTCAAATAAAGTCTCAATGGGAGTCATTATTTTTGTTAAGCAGACACACTAAAAGAGTGCAGGTTGGATGGATTTATCTGCCTTAATACTCCATATTACTTCTTTTATTTGAAGTTCTGGGGAAATCTCCCCCTTCCTGTGGTGTAGTATAACAATGCTTTTTAAAATGAAGCTTTTTCGTCCCTTTACTTATATAAGAGTGAGTTCAAAGGGGGATCACTTCATATCTTTTAGAGTGCAAAATGTAAAATCTTCTTACTGTTATATGCTTCAATACCAGCCATCCTACTTGAGTATTGTTTATCCAAATTTGTGAAGGATTTTGCTATCCTTAGGTAGGCACCACTGGGGTTTTAGCAAAGGTATTCTTTCATAGTTGTTAAGATAATGGGATTTAGCTTATAGACTTGTTTTTATTTGGATGGATAGTAGACTGATATCCCTAAGACATATTGCTAGGAGGTTATGTATTGGATAGCCTGATTAAACTATTGACTGATGTTGTTTCACATTGGTTTTCCCCTGAGAAACATAGTTTTGGTACGTATGTTATGTGCAAACACAGTTTTCTCATAGTTGGTGGATTCCATTTTCTTTTTCAAATGAATTTGGTTCTATTTTCTTTTTTTATTTTGTCTATTAGATGTTTGTCGCTTTGCTAATCTCAGTTGAGATTGAGTATTCTAATATGAAATCCATTTTCTAAAAATGAATGGGATTTGGAAACTTTGTTACTCTTTCTTTTATGAAAAAAAAAACATTGCATGATAAGAAATTAATATTCCATTGGAAGTTACTATACGAAGTATGGAGTCAGGTCGTTCTTCTATTTATATGTACAACAACAACAATAATTCTGTAAAGATCCCGCTAAAACGCGGGGTCTGGGAAGATCTAATAATACACAGCCTTACTTCTAACTAGTAGAGAGGCCTTGTCTCTAACTAGTAGAGAGGCTTCATCTATATGTGACCACTTCTAAAACTAACCCTACCCCCTTAAGCTATTGCATGCAACTTCATTTTCTTCACATTGAGTATGAGAGGAAACAAAAGAGGAAACAAAGGTTTTGAAAGTCCGCCCTTCACATTTTATATTAGTGGCTAAATTGGCCCTATTGGGAAGGTTTTTGTTACCCTCCATGACTGCATTGAAGAGCTCCATGCAATTACACTCTAATGTTGCACATGTAAATCCCAGCTGTCTTCCCAGTTTGATCCCAAACAAGCAGGTCTTGCTTTTTGCAAGTTGACACCTCCTACTCTTTGCCTCACATATGCAAAATCCTGCCCCTAGATTCCCTTAGAACTTTCTATCATTGTTCCTGGATACACTCCAATTCTCCAAAATTTGGTAATTCTCAGTAAAGACGGAGAGCATCTTAGAATTCTGTAAGCATATCTATTGCTTTTCTTATTTATTTATATTCAACTTGTGTTGCCTGATTGCAACTTTATTTCGGAACCTTGCAGTGGGTGCTAGTGATTCAATGCCATATCTGCTACTTCCTGATATGTTTGTTGGAAATGATGCAAAATCCGAGAGTTCTTGCTAGATGACTATTGTTTCTTTTATTGAACTGTTACAGGATTATGACACTGCTTATGCCATTGGTTCAAAGTCCTATAATGCTCTTACTGCAGAACTTGTTGCCTTGGAAACACAGAAAATGGAAGGCAACCATAAGAATGGCCTTGATGAAGAAAATAAGAATGACCTTGGGGAAGATTGTGTTGATTTTGCTGCAGCTACAACTGCTACCCTTGGTGTTCCATCCCCAAGTCTTTCTAAAACTAGATCTTTTGATGAATCTCCGTGTTCTGACCACTCAAAACTTAGAAAAGGGGACCTAGAAGAAGAAGCAGAACTTCTAAAGGCCATAAAAATGTCAGAGGCAGATTTGCCAACTTCAGTAGGTGAGTCACTTATGGCCCAAGTGAATGATGGGGTTGTTTCTGTTGATTTAGATGGGACTGCATGTATGAAGATTTTTGAGCCTGCAGATTCACTTGATACATCAAAGGACATTGGGGTTGATACTAACCATAGTGCCTTGACCGTTGATAACAATAAGTTGACATCTCCTGAAAATCTTCAAGCGGAAATTTCATGTTCCTCTATAGAAACTGATCAGAGTGTATCTCTTCCTAAGTCTACTAATAAAGATTCTGAAGGCGATATGTCTTGCAGTGATGTGGCTACCAAGGATAGTATTGAGAAGTTGGTTTGGATGGAGGGCGTGCAATCTCATTCTTCTGGGAAAAATACTGAACCAGTTGATATGGATGTTGTACAGGGAGGTGAAAAATTCGCGAATCAATCCACTTCAACAACAAATGTTCATGTGCCAGCAGAATTTACAACTGCACATGATATGGAAATGTCAGGTATATCTGCATCCAATCCAGAGTCAGATTCATCTAGTGGCGCAATGCAGAACGCAGATTCAGCTGAAGCATTCACTTCAAGTGTTGATGGAAGTGAACCTATATATGAAGGAGAAGAGTGCATACTGGACTCTGGAGCTGCAGTCTATGAAGATCGAGAGCCTATGTATGAAGGTGAGGTGATCCTTGCTGAACAAGCTGATAAGACTGTGAGGCCTAATGATGAAATCACCCCACAGCAAGGTTAGTTTGCTTCATGTTAAAATGTGTAAACTTTCTTTTTTAAAATTGTTGATGTTTCATCTGGCATCACAAATTTATGTACACATACCATAAAATCTTTGTTACATATTTTTTCAAGAGACTTTGTTTATTTTTTTAATATTCATCAGGGAAGCTGATAAGGAACTTCTTGAACAGCAATGCTAATCAGCTGACCTTTTATGGGTATGTTGATTCATTTGTCAGTATATAAAATTTAATTATTAATTATTACTGTTTTCCTCCAGTCTCATCTGAATTTGTGGAAGTCATATAACAGAATTGGTTATTTTGCAGCCTTTTCTGCTTACAAGATGGGCTTAAAGAACGTGAGCTCTGTGTGTTTTTTCGTAATAATCACTTCAGCACCATGTTTAAGGTTGGTTAACAAATTTGACATGCAACTACTGTCACTATTGCTGAATGCCATTTGCCTACTTATCTGAACTATGGCGATCTTGGAAGAAGATATAAATTATTTCTTTCTTGGTCTACTAGCTCTGATGTATTCAGTTTCCTCTCTTGTGCAGTATGATGGTGAACTTTATCTCTTAGCTACAGACCAAGGTTTCATAAATCAGCCTGATCTAGTATGGGAGAAACTGAATGAGGTAACACCATTAAATAATGGTTTAGACTTCATCACTGATTCCTGACTGAGAGATGGTATAACATAATACTGAGAGATTGGGAAGTGTTGACTTTTCCTAATTGTGGATTTATTTTGTTAAGAGCTGCAGAGTGCAGTGATCTTTTCCAGATTAAATTATTTATATCGTCTAAGACCTCTCACATTTGTTTTCTGGATTCCAAATAAATTAAGAGATAACCCTAAAAGTGAAAATTCAAAGTTGGGCCTGGAATGTTGGGTCAAGTTTCCCTTGGTAAAATTTCCGACAGTTTGGTCTTGATATTGACTGCCTGTGTTTTGCAGGTCAATGGAGATTCTTTATTCATGACTGGCAATTTTAAAGAATTCAAAATGGAAAGCCATGAAAGTGACAGATGGGATGAACAAAATGCCTTGGACAGCACTGCAGTATGCATATAATTTTGGTTTGAAAATGAGGAGATTTGTAGCATTTACAAGTTTGATCATTGGTTTTTTTCTTTTTTGTCAGGATTACATTTCCAGGATTAACACTGATCCACAAGATATGAAGTAATTACTCTTGACTTAAACCAGGGTCACTTCATTTTGCTGCAAAACATATTGAATAAATGATGATCAGTGATCCTATAGCATCTTTGTATAGTTTCCCTTCCCTTTAATCCTATAATCTTTTACCCTTATTAGGGCTTAAGTTAATATTGTCAATTTATTGTTTTGTCAGCGCCGATCTGCAATTAGCAATAGCACTTCAGCAACAGGAGTTTGGGCAACAACACTTGCAGCGGAATAATCTGCAGCAACCATCTGTTAGTAGCAGTTCGAGACTAGTTACTGGTCCTCAGGTAGACAATTTATAGTGCTACAGTTGGATGCATGTAAATCATGCTTGTCTAATAACGTGTTTATGTCATGAGGAAATTGTTTGTTGCAGATTTTACATGCCAGCTCAGATTTTTACTTTTTGCAGTAACTACGTGTCTGTGCATGTGGTGCGTGCATGGATAATATGAATGTTTTGTTCGGGAACTTAAAAGTTTGCATGGTAGTTGACATAGCATAAATGGTCGAGGAGTAATGCCTTTTTGCTTAAGTAATTTACCATTTTGGAATTATGTGATTAGATTCACTTCTCTAATTTTTTGATCTCAATGCCCATAATTATACTGTATTGTTCTGCAGGTGCCGAGAAGCAGTGTGAGAAACTCATCTTCGACTGCCAGAACTGAAGCAAAAGCTAAAGATAGGTGTAATGTGATGTGACTTCTCTTCGGTGGCAATTGGCATTGTTTAATGTAAATGGTTATGTATGATGACATTAATAAGACACTTTGACCTTACATGTGACTAGATCGAATTTTTGGTCATTAAAAAGGAAGTATATAATGCCTAGACCTTGTAAATCATCCGAGTTTACTTTCCTGGTGCCATGCCATTTTCTCTTAAGGCGAATGTTGGAAAAGTGGTGGAGATAAGACTGGGTGAAAATTCCCCTATCAATTGTCATTATTATTTATTAGGCGTCCAGGTTTGAGTGCAATCAAGTTTTAGGGGGTCCAAAATTAGTGATAAAATGTTTCAAAACTTGATTGGGTTGGCTTAGACATGAAAATTTTAAAATTAATTTTAAATATCTTCAGCACCCAAAATATATAATAAAAAAATACATAATAGAATTTAAGTTCTAAATGCAAGTGACAATTGATTACTGGAGTTGGAGTTTTCTTTATTGATTTGCATAAAATCACAAGTAAAGATTATCTTTATTTGCACAAAAAAATAAATTAAATAAATAGTAAATCGAAAAGTAAAGATTAAAAAAACAAACCAACACTAGAGTAATAGGGACTAACTAATCATTATAATCAAGATTGCCGATAATTTGCATCATTTCATCTACATATAAAAAAATCATTATATAAATTATGCTTAGTTATGCGACAATGTTATTAAATGAATATATGGTAATTAACAAATTATATACCTTTATCTTTAGATATTATTTGAAGAAACTTTTAGTTGGATAAGTGGTCTACGTACTTATTAGAATTTAAAAAAAATGTATGATAATTTGATAAATAATTGTTAAAATTATAAAGGTAAAAAAATAATTTATCAAAAAGTATGGGGTTTATCTTAAACATTTTCAACACCTAACTAATTTCAGGCACACATTAGGACTTCCACAGTCTTAGGATGAAGTCAATTATGATGAGGACTCACTATCCTGCTACTAATACTAAGATTATACTCAAAAACAATAATATATATTAGAATTGTTAAGAGGTTTTGTGCAAGTGATTATTTAATCTTATATCAACCTCTATGTGAATTCCACTATAATAATATGTCAAACTGCATATTATTAATAAAGGACACAATCTCTGCATCCAAATATTTATCCAACTCCATCCTATTATAAGTTTCAACACTTTTTTCTTTGATAAATTACTTAAAAAGGAATCTCAAACTTCTAACTATAGTTGTTGTTGTTGATGATGATGATGTATAACAACAAATGAAATTGATACCTAACTATTGTAACCATGCTCTTGGTCCATTTTAAATTAATAATTATTAAATAAATTATAGCACAATTCTAAAATAAAAGTCAACATGTCATTCAACATAATCACCATATAATTAACAATTAAAGAAATGAAGGCCCTCCTTCTTATACCTTACGTTTAACATAGAAAGGACTGCCATCATAACGTTATCATAGACCAATAAGAATTGAATTTTTGTATCTTCTACTTTATCATAATCGGAATCACCTAATAAAAAATCTAACTAAATAATGCTAGCTTAATCGTACGTACATGACTAAAGCAAATGTCTGAAGTTGGATATTTTGTTTTTGAAAACAAGTCAATAACATTATGAAATATTGCTAACTTTGCACAAATTGCTTTATCCAACTCTTATTGTTCTTCTTTCAACAAGCAAGTATATTGAGTTCTCTTTTTCTTAACTAGATAAGCACCTTAATATACTTAGTTGCCGACTCTTAACATTTTGAATGTTGAATTCTACATGGTAATACAATCTAAAACCAACTTATTTGTGTACAAAAAGCGTAGTGTTTATATAGTTTTTTTCAAAAATTTTAACTCTCTTAGATGTCATACTCTAATATGCTACGATTTTTTCAGATTCTTTACTTCTTTTATTACCTTTAATCCCTTCTTCGTTATCAAAATCACAATATGCATGAGACGACACGTAAAGAGCAACCTCTCATCCGTCACCAAGCTACCAACTAAGGATGGCATTAGGCTGGATTGAGTTCGGTCTCCTATAAGCCTAAGCCTAACTTAAAAATTTATATAGAGGCTCAAGTTCAACTCGTGACCTAACTGGGTCTAAGATTTATAGTTCTAGTTTAAGTCCTCAGGAACTCCTCGAAAGGGGCAATTGAGGGCTAAGAATATAGGACTGAGTGATTACATGTTTGAATTACCAACAGTTCTAACTGTTAGGGATGTGCTTAAAGCTTATATTTTTGAGTTCACACGAAGATGAGATTGTGGTATAATTCAAATTAATTACAGACATTACAATTGTAACCATAGTGGCATCATTAGAACACGGTATGAGGCATTGTATGACAGAAAGGTGGTCATTCACCCTTACATTGAGATGAAGAGGGCCTAAAATGATATAAGGCCATAGTAAATGTGAGATACTGTTAGTGAGTGAGATGAATCTGACATAAGGGTAAAGTAACTTATGAAAGATAAATGAGTTAGGTAGAGCGATACCGGATTTAGGAAATATAGTGAAATGGACATAAGAGTTGAATGTATTAACACTGAAGAGAAGTGAATTGTCAAAGGAGAG
>JAOTBA010000204.1:27211609-27227031 GCA_025629845.1 Erythroxylum squamatum | reverse complement strand
GATTTTCGTGATCTAAAAGAACGGCGTGTTGCATTTTGATTATTTATTAATAATATTATATAATTGTATTATTTTTTGTATTTAGATGTTAGCCCTCGGCCCCCCCTTAGAGTTGAGTCTGGCTCCGTCCCTTAGCTTTTCGAAACATTATTAAAAACTGTCACAAAAAGTTAACTTTTAACGATAATTTTCAAATCATCAAAAAAAAAAAAAGGAGCTAAAAGTCATTTTTGTTGTAATATGCCGTGAAATAGTGTATCACTGAGGACTTTATTTCGATAAACTTGGATGATGTCAATGAGGATACGAAATAAGACGAAGAATTGGTGACACCAGACCGGACAGAACATTGTATTTGTACACCACCACCACCACCGCTAGAGACTATATCAAAGTAACATCTACATCTTATTCTTACGCAAATAAATGTGACTACATATTATAGATAAGTAACGCTAATAACCAACGAATAAAACGATAGTTCGAGTCTCAACTTCAGTTACATTATTTTTAATTTTTTTCTGAAATAAAAAATCCATAGTATCATTAATCATAACAAAGCACTGGTTTTATAATTTATATTAATACCAGTGTAACACAACAGCCGGTTTTACATTAAGATGGTTCTCCCAAACATAATGCTTACGATAAAGGTTTTACACAATTAACGTCAAAAAGCTCTTGAAATTTTCTAAGCATCAGCGCGATTTTATCTTAGTGGGGTGTTGGCATCTTAATTAGGATGTTCTAAACTTCTTATACCTTGAAAACCAACGGCAACTTGTTTCATCATCTACAGGATTTTTCTTTATGATTAGATCATATTTACTTCTGCAATTGCCAATTGCCAATTGCTGAGAAAACTTAAATTACTCGATAGAAGTAAACTTTATGAATTTAACCAGTAACAAATAAATTACTAAGAGACATTTATTTGAAAAGAAAATTACAATGGGAAAGCCTTAGTGCTAAAGACACAACTTAATAGTATAACAACTCATTTACTGCGATTTCACTGTTTTCCATTGAATTTGATTGACCCATCAGTGGCCATTGGCGATTGAACCATTCTCAGATATACCATCACCAGGCTTCTGGGCATAGAATCTTCTATACATGGAGTCCACTTCTGTGAGGTAGTACGTTCCTGGAGCCAATAAAGTACAATCTTTGCTTGTCACAAAGTCCTTGGCTCCATACCTGTGCTCCATCAATTTCAAGGTTTCAACAAATTTCTCTGGTGGAAACTGCAGGAGAAAAAAAAAATGAGGAATTACATCAGATGCCCAAGATTGACTTATGGTGCTACAAGTTCAGAATAGAAGTTTTCGTCTGTAAGTTCTTTAAAGCAAAAACACTATCAAAAGATGTACATGATTCATTGAGGAAACAAAACAGAATGAGTTTCTAGTAGGCTTTACACTTGGTGATTCTAATGTCTTTCATGGAGAAGCCTGACGCAGCTGCCTCAACCAGGCATGCACTACATTGTCCTGTCTAACTTCATAAAAACCAAAAGATTCTGAAGCAAAAATTACCTCTTGTCTAGCTTTCAACTTTCCTCTAACATTCATCACTGTTGCAATATTTGATAAAGTAAATGGGTGCTGGCCTTCATGTAGTTTCAGTGAAAACATTGTGGCCGTCAGACCACTTCCATATGAGAACATTATCACCCGTTTGCCTGCCTGCAAATAATCACCAACATCAAAAACACTATAGGCCTCAGAAGTGTCTCTGAATTTCCAAAGCTAGGATTTCAAATTCAGAAAGGTTAGAGAGACTTGCCAATTCACTATGTTTATTGTGAATGACGGAGGCAAGTGCTGCATACAGAGATGCAGTATACATGTTGCCAACTTGCTTTGGTATCAGAGTTGTAGGTTGTACCTTCACATCATACAGAGGCTTGGCAACTTGTTGTGACATCTGATAGTAGCAATACACATAGTAATTATAATCATCGTAACTATATAACAGGTTTGGGTTGAGCAACTTGGAATACAATACAGGAATTTTTCCAGACAACATGTGATTATCAGTTCCTTTTATCGCATATGTAAATAATGCCAGAAAAATCTTCACTAAAACATTCTTGGTTAACATGACTTGGAAAGGAGAAGGCATATATCCCTGTAGGACATTCTAGGCCCCACCCTCCTCTCACAACTTCATCTAGGGAAAAGAAGGAAATCAAACTTTATTCTTTCTAGCAGTCTGGATTTCATAATAACCTTTTCAAGATCCCGGTTTGTGTAGCTCTCATCACCAGTTAGATTTAAAAATGGTGACAGCTTTTCCTTAGCTGCCTCATCAACAGAGCTGCAAGTCAACGACTCGATATTCATAAATAGGATTAAATAATCTTCCAAGTCCACAAAGCAATTTTTAAGGCTCATAAGTAACAAACAATATCGCATAAACTTCATAAAACAAAATTTTAAGGCTCATAAGTAGCTAAAAGTACCTGGCATTCCTCAAAAAGTCATTAAACAACAAGCGAGCAAAGCTTTTCTGGACAAGCTGCAGTCAACATTGTACTTATTAAATAATTCAGGACCTAGTAATGCCAATATTAAGGAATTGTACTTAACAAATAAGGTACTAGTACACGTAAGATTATAATCCGTTCTCTACCTTGTTGTAAGGAGAATGAAATACAACATAATCCGCATCAAAAAGCGAGAATTGACTGCCCTCAAATTTCTCATACCTAAGGATTACAAGATAGCAAAGTATTTTCTTAATACACCACCACGATCATCAAAACACTGTAATCCATGAGAACAACTTCAGAATTTTATGGGCTTACTTGGTGCAGAAATGTTTATAACATGCATCAAGAGCCACGAGGTAGCATGTTTGAGATAGCTTTCCATCCACAACCTGTAAAAACAACTGCAACTTAAGGAAATGTAGTAGTGTAGAGCAAACTTTTGCTATGTTCAATACATGTTGAAGAAATATGCAGGGAATTTCAAGCATTTGATATAGTCTGATAAGATTGATTTTTCTGTTAAAGGATTGACAAGTCATACCTAAAGTCAATCTATAGTTTTAATATCAAGCTCCTTATCCTTTTAGCATTTAAACCAAAGAAATTTAATGAACTTACACTTGATACCTAGAGACCAATATTGCAAGGTAATAGCACAAAAAGTACACTTCCATCACTTCTGTTGACTGTCCAAATAGATTAAATCCAATAGCATAGTACATCAATTTAAGTAACTAAGCTCCAAGGAGACTGCAAGAATATAGGGAAAAACACTGCTTAATATTGTTTTCCTTTCATGGCAATTGCTTTCATCATGATCAAAGATACCTGATTTAGGTACCGAATAGCAGCATCAGTTAATATTTCACAGTCAAACAAATCAAATAACCTCCGTAAATGCAAATTACATGAGTTGATGAGCAACAGTAAAAGATGGTGGTGAAATTGTAAAAGTGAAGACATAAAATTACTTTTCTCAGGCATTAGTCAGACAACAAGAAAAGGAAAAAGGAGCTTCTGTGAAGCTTACTGGATATTCACTAGCAAGATCAGGTTTGTAGAAGTCATAAACATGAGACATATGACTCCCCCTATATTTGCTTTCAAAAGAAACAGGTGCATCAGGACCTATTAGCATGGCAATGGCAGCTGCTCCTCCGGTAGGACGGGCAGGTCCTTCCGCATAAACCTGACAAACAAAAAGAACTTTAGAAACATGTGTTGAAATACCAGGTTTGTGTCCATTTATAACCACCACCTAGCAGATGCAAGATTCACGATCACTAAATTTCCAATTAATCACAAATGCATGTTAAAAGTTCAAATACTATTCAGCATGTTCACTCGTGGAAGTGTCAGAAGCAAACAAAATTGATCTTACAGCACTGTCAGTACACACAACAAGCCCATAGCGTCCATCCCATGAAGTACTCTCAACCCAGTTGACACAATTCAGCAAAGCTGCTGTTCCTCCATAGCATGCATTAGTTGAGTCAACGCCTTCAATATCGGTGTTTCCATATTTCTGTTCATTTTTCAATCAGAAACAGCAGTTAGTAATAAACATGCCACAAAACACTAGTCAAGAAGCAAAATATTAGACTGTCATTATAAATGAATTCAAAAAAGTGATCTAATTGAAACTGTCAATGGTTTAATTTAAAAAAACAGAGTAAACAAGGAAGGCAACCATAAACCCAAATCCAATTGTCAAAAATAAAGCAAAGAAAATGTTTAACCAAAGCCAGAATGCCTCTTAACTCTTAACCAATTAGCATACCTTTTGTTCTATAAACAAGCAGTAACTATAACCAGGACATGGCTATTCTAAACTCCCACACTTGATGCTGAGAGATAATCTCATAAAGGAGTCACTGAATAAATCCAGCCTCATTACTTGATTCAAAGTTGTGCTTGTTAAGGATTCCCAATCTATTAAAACTATATCAGGTCAACCTCACGATTCTATCTACAACCATTGGCTGTGATTTGAATCTTTCCTGAGCAAATAAAAGGTAAAAGAACAAGATACCTCAAATATTTGCATCAAGAAAGTTTTAATTGATTTGCTCTTGTCAATCACAGTTTCACTACCGACTTCCAGACGTCCAATTTGCTTAGGGTCAATATTGTACTTCTCAAGCAGCGAAGAGACAGCTGTCAAACTAAAATTTCCCGGAGTGGACAAAATTGAAGTAAGTCATTAGCCAACTCATAAGTTGTAAGTAATGTCCCCTAAAGGCTTATCAAAGAAGGTTAGTGTAGAACTTCCGAGCAGAACCACAAACCTCATTGAAATAACATCTTCCACTTCTGTGCAGAAAGCCATGCAATCTTGCCCAAGTCCAATGGTATACTTCCCTTTACTAGCTCCGTCATGAGCCTCTAGAGCTTCCTATTTCCAGAAGATCAAAAAATGCAACCAGAAAGTAGATTTCAGTGACTGATTTTGGGTGTTCAAAATTTTGACGCTCTTGCAAATTCCAGAAAACAGAACAAAAAGAAAAAAGAAAGGCAAGCAGATTCATTTTTTTCACGGGTCAAAGAACCATCCAAAAGACAAAAGATAAGCACACATAGAAATAAAGAAAGAGAAACTGCTTGAGCTCAAAACTCTATCCACTTTGAACAAGGAAGAAGATATTTTGACTATTTTTATAAAAAAATATAACAAAAAAGCACAAGAAATCAAAGGAAAACTCACACGATCGAAGGAATCGAGATTACAAATGCAACAAACAAACCACTGTATCTCCAAAAACTACTCAAAAATTAATCATCCCAGCTCACCAAAAAAAAAAAAAAGCTTGGTGGAGCTTAAAAATACCCCACAACCAAGCCTAAGGTTCAACTTTTGAGAAGAAAAAAAAAAAACCAACTACCATATTCCATTTTGCCAGTTCCACCATTTTCTCCACAACCAAAAGAATCCCGGAAAGAGGAAAAGGATCAAAGCTGTCACCTGCTGGACACATGTAGGAGGGAAGTAAATATCCATCGCCAGAACTCCCACATTCTTTGCCATTTCCTATGTGTTTCTTGGCCTCGTCAAAATTCGCAAGACAATGTAAAAACCCTCTTCGCAACGCTACAACAACTATCTTCTTCGCTCCTTCTACGTTTTAGAAAGAGAGAAGCGAGAGAGAGGACCTGAAAAGTCGCGAAGACAGAGGGTTGTGGAGGCTCACGTGACGGGTTTGTTGAGTTTTATATAGCCTAAGACCGTAAAACGTTAACAGTGACCAAACTGCAATACCTCTCTTTCTGTTTCGCTTTCGAGTATAGATTTTTTTTAGTGAATAGCTGTAACGAAAATGAGTTTTGAATACCAAACTTATATTTACTTATTATATCTTTAGAAATAGTTTTTTTTATGAATTGTTACGTTAATTATTAGACTTCTTCAAATTTTGCTCTTGGCAAAATTTAAATTAAATATTTTTGTTATTATTACGTTATTTTCTAATTAAATTTACAGTAATTTAGATATTTTAAGTTATGATATAAAATTTTTTATTTATTCTTAAAATTCTGCCGTTTGTAATTTTTTAATAAAATATTTTCACCCAATTACACTTATGTTTGGAGATTTAATTTAGAAAGGTATATTTATAAAGAATAACGTGGAGGAAAGGACTGTCTTGCCTTGTAATTGCAAAATTAAGTGGTGGGTGGGCGACAAGGCAGTATCGAATTTATTTGGAATCGTAACCGAATTTTTTTTTTTTATATAGTTTGCATCAGGACTTTGGCTTATGTCCCACTGCCCACCCCTGGCCATGTTATTTTCATACACCATATGCCCTTAGAGTTCTGTAATACACGTACCATACGGGGCTAAAAGATGACGGGCTGTTTCTGCTTTACCTTACCTTCCGTAGTTACCCTCCATGTGTTAATATATTTTTACTTAAATATATCGTTGTGCCAACGATTCGTAGATTTAATTGATTGAATGCGATTTAAGGAAACCGAAGGATGCAAGAATATATGCCTTTTGGTTTATAATACTTTGTTCCCAATATTATGCCTCCCTACTGTGTCTTGGTTATATATAGTTCACATTAGATGTAGACCATTTTCAAAGTAGAAGATAGGCAAAAAGTTGGGCTTTGTTTGGAGGTATTGTTGGTCTATGTAAACAAACGTCATGAATAAAAATAGTAAAAACACCCTTAATAACCAAAAATAACTAGACTATTTGGTATTCACACTTAAAACGACTGTAAAATCATATTTGATACAGCTTTCCTATAGATAATTAGTAAAAAAAATAAACATTGAAAGGATGGGTGATATTCTTAATTATAGCAACAACAAAAAAAAAGGTATAGACAAAAGAACCATATAAACAAGAAAGTCTGAATATTGTTATTTACAAACAAAATGATTTATCAAGAATAGCTAACGATATGTGATTTAAACTAGTGAAAATCATTTAATTTAATGACAAAGGAAATATAGATGAAATTCATTTACATCTGTACATAAAGATTGTTTCCCCTTTTATGTTATATAAATAGAATGAAAGTGTAAGAAAATGAGGTTGAAAAGAAATTGAAACTCTACTATATTGTATTGATTTTTTATGGGTATATTGCATTATAATTAATGTACATTGTATCTATACATATTTAGAGATAAGATGTATCAGTTTATAATTGATTATATCTAAACTAAATGATAAGTGACAATTATACTTTTATCTGATATAATTACAACAAAAAGATTGGATTAGGATTAGGTTGATTTTATGTTATCAGCCCTGCACAAGCTAATGTTTGTAAGAACATTGAACTTGTGACATAAATGTAACAAAAGACTAGAACCTAATGGTTTTGTGAGAATGTCAGTAATTTGGTCAGACAAAAATATTATGGGGTATGAACAAAAATTTCTTCCTAACCAATTCACAAACAAAATATATATCAATTTTAACATGTTTGGTACAAATATGAGAGACGGGATCTACAGTAAGAAAAGTGGCTCCTAATTTGTCACAGTATAAGAGTAGTTTAATGTCAAAAACTAAGCCAACATATTTCAACGGCAGTTAGAGCAATGATCCTGTACTCTGCTCCAATGCTACATCTACCCACAATAGGTTGCTTTTTGGAACATCAAAAAATTAAAGAGAAGCCAAAAAATGCAATAACTAGATGCAGATTAATGATTACTAGGACACTCAGCTCAATCAGCATCAGAGTAAGCAGTTATGGGTAAGGTGTTGGTTTGGTTAAGTAAATACTGTGGGACGAGATAGAGTAAAGATACTGAATTAACCGTTGTCCAATGAACATCTGTGGGATAATGTAAGAATTAGGAAACTTTGTTAACAACAAATTGTATATCTAGTCTGGTTATATAGAGTTATTGAAATGCTCTAATAGTACCATAGTATTTAGTTAGATCAAAAAGAGGTAGGCCATGATTTTTGAAAAGTGGTAGAGAGGGGATAATGGTGTGAAGATAGGTTTTTAAGAGTCAAGTTGTGTGTAGTGAAGAAGATCACAAGTGTATTTTAATTATGTGAGAAGAATGCTTATAGGTGTAAATGTAGCTTTGATGCCAAGAAAGTAGTGAAGATAGCCAAGATCTTTAATGGTAAAAGTAGAGTGAATAGCATCAATGATGGTTTGAATGAATTGCTGTAAAGAATCAGTCACTAAGATATCATCCATATAAATAAGAAAACTTGTTGATGCAAATGCACAATCTTTTTTAAGCTTTTAACTTGTTTTTTTTCCCAATAAAATTTTTTAATCAGTAGAATATCTTGACATCCTGCATACATCTTCGCCTATGTTTTGAATGTCAGCATCGAAAGCTGGTAGACAAAAGATTGAAATGAAGTGACAAAGAATAGATAAAACTTCGTGTTCTGATCCGAAGAAAAGTGGAAGAGAGAATTTGAAATGATTAAGCAATTTTATATTAAAACGAACTCTTAAAATAAATGGCTTCTCTTTATTCTTTTGCACTTTTACAATAGAAAATCAACTTATTTATTTAAAATGATCTTTTTCTGTTCTATATAAAATGTTATATATGTTGTCCTTCCGTTTTGTTTATGTAATGTGTGCATATTTGAACTTATCTATACTTTAATTATTTATGTTTAGTAGAAATAGTAAAAGATATGGAGTTGCCAGTATAATAAAGGAATCAAGGGAGGGTAGCATTTACCTTCTCTTCCTCTACTCCGCGATATTGAGTATGCCTCAAATGGATACATGACAGGAAAATAAAAGAACTCTTTTGACTACTAAACCATAGCAAACCTAACAACTTATTTTTCTAGCAAAAAAGACATTCTTCTATAAGAGAAAAAAATTTCTCGCTTTGGCTAATTTAATTATGGTTGTATGATCCAACTCTTCCTCCGCCACCGTAAGTAGAGAGGTGGTGACTTCCACTTAGAGTAGGGAATGCTATTTTTATGGAGATTGATTAAGGGACAACAGTCGTTGTTTATGAAGCAACAATTTTGCTCGCAACTTAGAGAAGGAAGGAAGTGTCTCACAATTCTCCATTATAGTGACGAAAGACTTATATTTAGGGGAAAGCTTATTAATGGTAAAGAGGACCAAGTCTTCTAAATAAATTAGGTCGCTTATTGCCGCCAGATCTTCAGTTGTAGAGGCAATGTTCATGAAATAATTAGTGATGTGGAATTGTCCTTTCTGGTGATGTGAAGACAATGGCAAAGAAGGGATCATTAAGTTGTAGTTTGTTAAAGAAAATAAGTTTCTAATGCTATCCAGAAACTCCGATCAGTATCACAAGCCAAAGCAAGAGACGCAATTATAAAGGTAAGCGTCATGGTGAGACAACAGTATATTAATTTGTCCTGCTTTGCCATTCCAAAAATTTTGTTGAAGGAGATGAAATGTCGTCAGTGTTAGAAATACATGTTAGTGGACTAATATAATCACAACTTAATTCCATATGCCTAACCATAATTGAATTGCCTAATGTATATTTAATAACCATAATGGGATGGTTAATTTGCTAATTGTATTTGAGGCACATGGTAGTACCCTAATTACTATATGTTGGCCCATTAAACTATAGTCCATGTCATCCAATTAATAATGTAACAATTAGCCCATTCTACCCCTTAGGGTAGAACATGTCATATACATGACATAAGGTGAGATTGTTAGGTTATATACATTGTGTGTGTAGGGTGAGAAAAAGGAAGGGTCTTCTACCATTAAGCTCTTTTGCACAAGGTTTGTGTTTTCTCTCTTTGATAGGTTTTGTTGGAGCATGGAAATGGTGCAAACCCAAATGCCAAGTGTGGGAGGTATGTTCTTTAATTTTGTGATGCTCTAAATAAAATGGATCTTGGTTGTTGCATGTGTTTAATGCTGCATTTATTGTTAGCAATTGGTATCAGAGCACTAGGTCATTTGATTTTAGGGCTCCATTTTCGGTTGTTTAAAGGATTTTCGGTTGAAATCGATTTGCGTTGAAACAACTTCGAAATGATGTATTAGTGGTCCAGAAGAGTTGCTTGGCTATTGTCGTTGTGTTTTAACTCTGTTTTGGAGAGAGAATCATGTTTTCTAGGTGTGTTTTTCGTGTTTTATCCATGGCCGAAATGGGTTTTGTTGCTTTTATTTTTTGGAGCACCTTTGGCTGAAATGGATATGGGAAATCCATAGATCGTTAAAAATGGAAGAAAACGCCTCAGAGAGTGTCGGAAATGGAGGTCGGAGGTGGGAGTTCCAGTCGGGTCGGACCGACGGGTCTGCGGGTCAACCCGCCGACCCGACTGGAGGTTAGGGACAATGTATACGGCGTCGTCCCGCGCCTGGCAAGGGCAGGTCGCCTGCGCGCCTGACCCGCCGGCGCGTCAACCTGACCGGGTGGGCGCGCGTGTCGTCCACGCGCCCAACCTGGGTCCGACCCAGGCACCCGACCCGTTTCTTTATTTAATATTATTTTATTTTTTTAATTTTGATAATTTAAAAAAAAAATCAAAAAAAAATTCAGATTCTTTTCTGGACCATTTTTCTTGTGTCTTGCTCCAAAATTTTATTTCTAATTTTTCCATATGTTTATGCATAGGATTAATTAGTAATTTTATTTGACAATTCCAATTGTTTTAATCTTGTTATGGCATAAACAATTTTTTGTTAACAATAGTTAATGCTTATTTTTACCTGTCGTAGAATTGAGCATGTGAAACTATTTGTGATGAGGAATTTTTTAAATATTAACGTATATTTAAAATTTGTGTTTTTCCTCTAAAATGACGTTAAGATCCATACGGGTAATTAATTATCCTGTCGATAATTACTACTTAGTCCAACACCTTTTATATAAGGCCAACACCTTTGGGCAGAATAACCAAACATAAAATCAGAGACACCTTACATGTTTGGTTAATGCATTTTGACACCTATGTGAGCTTTGAGTCTATGAGAATTCATCGCATTTGTGCTCATACATATCTTTTTGTTGTGTGTTATCAAATATAGTTTGTTTATACTAGAATTTGTGTTTGAAAACATGTTGAGACCATATTGTTTTGTGATTTTGTGTATAAAAATGATAAGGGCACTTAGGATAACCATTGTTGACCTAAATAAGTCTACCTTAGTTTTTATCCCTAAAAAACTAATTTGAGCCTTAACTTTTCTTTTCTTGCATACTAATCTTGTTACAAGCCAAATTTACCCCCCTTTTTAAATGTCTTTAATGATTTTGAACCCCAGAATTGAAGGAATTGTATTAAGCTGATTTGCATAGGATTTTGACTATTTCCATAAAAAGTAAATCAGTTGATTCAAGTTGCATTGTTTTAAATTTTTTTTCAATTATTTTTAAGAATGGGGGAGAAGTATAAAGAAAGAAAAAAAGCAAAAAGAAAAAAATTAAAAAGAAAAGTAAAAATATGAGGTGATTGAAAAGGATGCTATTTGAATTAAGTGAGTTTAAAACTAAATTAAGTTGAAAGTTGCATGGATGAGTTTGTATAATTTCTTTCAATTTATCTAACCTAAAACCTTCTTTTTTATCTTACCTTACCTAAGCCACATTACAACCCTTATTAAGTGCTTTTGATTTATGTATTAAGTTCATTTTTTTAAGCAGTAGAGATATAATTCTTAAGCAAGTTTATGAAATAACTCATTATGCTTTAATTTAAGAGCTTAATAAATTATAAACACTTGTATAAAGTGAAATTCATAAGAGGGTGTCAAGTCTTGTGTTACTTAATTTTGATGGAATTGATGAGAAGCTATGTTTTAATTCTAAAAATGTGTCCTATAAGTGTTTGTTCTCTCAATTGTTGTTTTATCCTAACACTTTAATGTGAATTAGCTTTCAAGATATTTCTGAATAACATGAAAGAAGATAAGAGGTTGTTATGAGGATTATTGATGTATTAAATTGATGTATGCTTAAGGACAAGCATGAGGCCGGTGCAGGGGGAATTTGATAAGATATTATTTGATTGTCTTAATTGGAATTATATCTTTTGTTTGGACTATATTTTGGTGCTTAAATAAGAAAATTAATATTTTTTGTTTTCGAAGATGATAAGTGGAGATTGCATCAAATTTGAGCATTATTATTCAAAATCACAAATTTTTTAAAAAGTAGACATATTACTACAATAAATAAGGTGAAATCAAGCTCTAAGTATTTGAATTCAATCAGGAAACCTATTTTCATCCCTATTATGTAGGTATTTAGATTTGTTTTAGATGGGAATCTTTGCAATTAGGAAACTTATTTCCATCCTTGAAGGAAAATGAAGTCCCAAAACTATTTTGTGCTAGCCGTTCCATTGAAAGACTTGGAAGCATAATCTCATCGATTAAGAAATGAAGGATGTATATGAGAGATATGTGAGGAAAAAGAAAAGCAAACCTGGAGAAATCAAGATGTATAGATGTGTCTTCTTTTTGAAAGTTCTAGAGAAATCAAGATGTAGCCACATGGATGTGTTATTGAGATGTTAAATGTTTTTTTGGTTATAGGAGGGATGCATGGTTAGTTTACTTGTTTTGTAAAGCATGTACAAATTTCCAAAATCATTAATATAATTTAATTTTTTAAAAAGAAGATAGGAAGAGGCTAGATTTTGAGAGTAGGAAAGAAGACAAAAACATGTCCAACACTTCTACACATCATTGTCTTTCATTTATTCGTAGTTTTCTCTCAATCTTTCATCTTTTCTTCTATTTTTGGTGTTAGAACTAAAAATGTGTGGTTAAATTAAAAAATTCTGATTTAAGGGGATTTAAAACCCTAGTTTTAACCTTATGCGGTTTTGTTCTAAACTTATATTTATGTCTTAATTCAAATATTTCTTATTTCTATTTTTATATTTTATGAATAATTAATATTAATTAATCTAACAAATTAATTTGATGTTGGCTATCCATGAATTCAATGATTTGTAATTTTCATGAAGGATTAGTACAAGTAGCTAATAAGTTATTTATGAATTTACCAAAAAAAAGTTATTTATGAATTTGCATATTTAACTTATAAGAAATAAGAAAATTAAATTGAATAATTATAGTTATTTCAATTATTTAATTTAAGGTCTAGTATTTTTCACTAAGTTTATTACTATTATTTAATTGATATGGAATGATATCATACTTAATCAATTGATAATAAGTTTTGGTTTGAATGTTGAGTTTTAACCAATGAATTTAGAAAAATTTAAGACTTATTATGACTATCCTAAGATGTTTCAAATTAACCCCTTGAATTGTGAAAATTATTCGTTTTAGACCAGCGATCAATGTTGCAATTAAATAGATCTTGAATTTATTACTTTTATATTCAGTTGATTTATTTTGATTCCTTATTACATTTAGTTTATTAGTTAATTAATCATAAACCTCCACTTTGGTTTGTCAATTGAAATTTAGAAATTGGTTTTTAGTTTTCTAAGGATTCAACCTAGTTCCACGACTACTAAAAGAGTTTAAAGAATCAAAATTAATTTTGTGGGCTTCGATAACCCGATCAATCACGTTCTCTTAAATAATAATATCTCTATTACTTAGATTATTTATTAAATAAAAATAACTTATTTAAGAAATTTTAACATAACAGTAAACTAGTAACACCAAAAATCCAAATGGTAAACTTAATAATATTTGTTAGGTGTGCCTACGGTTGAAAAATCAAATTAAAATTATACTTTTCTATTCTAAAGTTAAATAATTTTATTTTAAAAATAGTAGTTTCATTTTTTTTAATAATTTGATCTAGGTGGGCAGATTTTAATGTTTTGTACTTAGTATATAATATTAACTATATAACCCTTCGTTATTGTATAGCCAACGTTAGACTTAAGTTGTTTAAGTTGGCATTTACAAGGAGCGAAGCTAATTAAGAGTTCAAACATAAACTTAAGAACTCTTAATTAAAAATTTTAAAAGTTGAAAACTCAAAATAAAAAAACTAAGAAAAAAGAACTTTATAATTGATTATCCTAATATAGTTTTAAATTTTAGACTTTTTAAAAAATAAAAATATTTCAAAATTTTTACGTATTTAATTATTTTATATAAAATATTAAAATAAAATTGTTTACTTAGTTAATTCATAGAATTATTTTGTTTTTATTAAATATTTTAATTATTATCAATTATACCACATTAACAACTAAATAAAATTTATTTTCATTTTAAAATAATATAAATGAAAATTAGGAAACAAAAATAAAAAATTATAATAAATATCCTCTTCACTTTTTGAAATAGCACGCAACAATAATTTGAATCACATTAATCTTATTTTATTATAAAACTTTACTAACATCATTAGATGATTATTATAGAGGCGGAACCAAAAATTGTATTTAGTAGAAGCTTTTATTATTACTAAACGTATAAAATAATTTACTATTAATAATAAATTATATCAAGCACAAATAATTTTATTAAAAATGATAATAAACTTGAAATTAAATTAAGCCTATGTTTAGTTGGGCTTATACCAGTAGAGCTTTTTTCTGTAGATCTTCTCTGAAAAGAACTTTTTTAAAAAATCAGTTGACTGCTTGACTATCATTTAAAAAAGAACTTTTTTGAAAGAGCTTCATACGGTAGACTATTTGGTAACATAAAAATAAAAAACACTTTTAATTTTAACTATGTTTTATTTTATAATAAAAATTATTTATGCATATAAATATTATTTAAAGTATTTTAAACAATATGCAAAACATAATATATTAATTATTATATAATTTTAAACCATATGAAACATAAATAAAAATATATCTAACCACATCTTTTATATGGATTATAACATAAGTAAACTAATATAAAAAATAAATATTAAAATATATAAAAAGCTAAATAATATTATATAAATCCAAAAATAAATGTTCAAGTTGAGTAAATAATTAAATACATAATAAACGAGAAGATGAGTTTGTGAGCATTGCGAGAATCATGTGTAAAACATAAGGACAAAAAAACTAAAAAATAGGCTCATTAATTTATCTGAAAAATTTACCCAAAAAAATAATTTGAGAGACTTTTTTAAGAAGCTCCAAATTTGAGCTTCTTAAAAAGCTGTATTTTAGCTGCTAAAAATGTTATATCTATTAAAGAAGTGATTTTTTATTTTATAGCCAAACACTCATTTTTCTTAGAAAAAACTTTTGTGGTAAAGAAAAGTACTTATTAATCTCCCAAAAGCTCATCTAAAAAGGCACTTAATTTTGAATAAACAGGACGTCAAATCTAAATTTGAATAAATAAATTTAATCTTGAACTTTTTAAATTTTAAATTTATTTGTCAGACAAAGTTTAAAATTTTTCAGTCCAACTTTAGATTAAACTCAACCCAAAATATTTAATTCCATATCCTTGAATTTAGAAACAAAATATTCCAAAGAAAATTATATAACATAATTAAACAATAGGATGACATG
>JAOTBA010000204.1:27170792-27182630 GCA_025629845.1 Erythroxylum squamatum | reverse complement strand
GAATGAATGAGAATTGGTGAAACTGCAAGCCTATGGTAGTGCAACATGATAGAGTGAGATTTGAGAGAAACACCTTAGCCGCAAACACTTGAGTGTAAGAGCGAAATCCGTGAGAAGAATTCACTTTGATTTCATGTTTGCTTTTGAAAAAATATGCATTATTTTGACTTTGTTTATTTGCATTGGTGAAAAGCAATTATGATATGTGTTGCAAATTAAGTCTTGCTTGCCAAGTTGATGGATTATGTGCACTTGATTTCCGAAGGATGAATTGATTGAGTCTAATGGTTTGATATAAGTGATTTCTTTTATATTTAGTTGCAGGCGGCTGAAATGGCCCGCCAAACTACCGAGGCCCTCGGCCTCTCGATAGTGAGAGGGATATGGGTAGTATCTATCCTATATTTAGCTTGGAGAACCCAAACCCAGAGGGACGTCGGTTACGTCAGCTGGGCCCAGCCGAGCTTGGCCAGGAGGGCATCATTGGTAGGGCAGATTTGTTTGAGACCGAGGCCCCCTGCAGATTTAGGTTTACAGATCGACGCCTAGTTGACCAGGTGCATTTTTTGCTGGGAAGGTTTAGACCCCCAAATAAAATCTCGCATAATTTTCTTTAAGTCGTCACAGAGTTGACGCAGGAGACGAACAGTTTACATCGTGAATATGGGGAGAGCAACAAGAACTAACTGGGTTGGAAGGAGTGCTGAGACATACGTTCGTGAAACAAGGGGATGCCTAGGTACCGCCCGAGGTTATCCGTGCAAGTAATCTGTAACCCATGGTTGATACACCTAGCAGTATCTCGGGAGAGGTTTGCGAAAAGAAGATCCGAGTCTTAGTGGTGCTAACTTTCTGCCTTGGCGCTAAACAAAAGGTCGCCAAAGTGTTTGCTATGACGTGCGCCTAGGAGTCCTCCACTCTAGCGAAAAGAACAAGATCATCTGCAAAAAAAGGTGAGAAATGGGGGGACCCGTTCTACTCAGCCTGAGCGGTTTCCAATTCCCACAGTGCACCTCCCGCCAGATAAGGTGCCTGAGACGCTCCATGTAGAGGACAAAAAGATACGGAGAGAACGGGTCGCCTTGTCTAACCCCCCTCGCAGGGCGAAATGGGTCGGACATCTCGCCCTACCAGGTAATTTGGAAGGACACAGTCGTCACACATTTCATAATGACGTTAATAAGATTCTCAAGGAGCCCAATTTCATGAAGCGTGTCCTGAATAAAATCCCATCGCAGACGGTCATACACTTTTTCCAAATCCACTTTCACCGCCAAGTAACCGGTCCATCCCGTCTTCTTGCGCATCGAATGAATGACCTCCTGTGCAATGATGATATTATCAGTGATATGACGTCCCGGAATAAAACTGCACTGGGTCTCAGCGACAAGTTGAGGCATGTGCTCTTTCAACCTGTTCACTATGACTTTAGCAATAGCTTTATATAGGACGGTACACAGGCTAGTAGGACGAAACTGAGAGATCTGATGCGAACTAGGGATTTTTGGAATTAAGATCAGAATGGTCTGATTGAGTTTGTGGTCCCATCGTCCCGAACGGAACACCTGTTTGATGAACTCCACCACTACAGGCCCCACTGTCCCCTATTGTTGTTGGAAAAAAAGAGCATTGAAACCATCAACGCTAGGGGCTTTATTAAGGGGCATGTCAAAGATCGCTGCTTTAATTTCGGTGTCTTGGACAGACTGTGCCAGCTGGAGGACCTGGTCTGTCAAAAGGGGCGGAAACGCCCCAAGATCGGGTAGGGGAGAGTACGTCCCGCCCTCCAACGTGTAAAGCTAGACAAAAAAGTTACGGACCAACTGGCTCAATTGGGCCAGGTCCGTAACCCACCATCTAGTCGAATTCGTGAGTCAGGCAACCCGCAGGCGTTTCCTTTTAGACAGGGTGACAGTGTGATAATATTTGGTATTATGGTCCCCTTGCGAAATCCAATCACAGCGGAAGGATCGGTCGTCATGGTTGGCTGAATCCCCGTTAGCCGGGCCACCAAGCGTTTTTTCCGGTGCATGATGTTTCCAAACATGTGGTTGTTCCATTGGATGAGGTGGTCCGAGAAACGAGATAAAGAGTGACTCATTGACACATCCGCAGGGAGCCAGTGTTTGCTGACCACCTCATTAAATCCCAAATGAGCGAGCCAAGCGTTTTGGAAACGGAAACGAGAGCCACCTGAAGGCCAAGGGTGTTGCCGAAGGATTTGGAGAAGCATTGGACGATGGTCCGAGCCTAAGAAAGGGAGATGATGGTTAACCGCGTAGGGGAAAATTTGAAGTTAAGAGTTCGATCCTAACACTCTATCAAGACGGGCCTGAACCGAACCCCACTGCCAAGTATACTTTGAACCCACATAACCCAAGTCATGGAGCCCACACTGGTGCACCCAATCCCGAAAGTGTGGGTTAACCACCCTCATAGAAACACTCTCGCCCTTTTGATCAGAGAGAGTAATCTTAGCGTTAAAATCACCACCCACAAGCCAGGGGTGGGTAGTGAAGCGACTGATCTAAGATAAAACTGGCCAAAGCATGGACTGAGTGGCCACTTAAGGGCTAGCATACACTGCAGTAAAGTCAAAAGTCACCATCCCGGTCGTAACTTGGGTATGGATAAGCTGCCTATGTGCTACAATGACCGAAACATGAAAATCCTCCTTCCACAGAAGCCAAATTCCGCCCAAGAACCCAGTAGCTTCAATACAAAAGGAGTAATCAAAACCTAAGGCGCGAACCACAGCCTAAGCCCGAGCTCCACTAATCCGGGGTTCCATCAGAACCAAGATATCTGGTTTGTATAATCGGAGATAATTCCGCAAAACTTGCTGTAAGGTCGTTCCGCCGGCCCCCTGACAATTCTATAGTAGAATCGACATAAAAAAACCCAAACAAGAGAATCAACCCGAACTTGGGTTATGGGTCGTACTACCAGCTTGGGTTGCCCGGGGTTCGTCTTCCTACGAGTGCAGAATCATCTCCTCGTCCTGTCCCTGATCCATGCCCCCATCCAATTGACTCGATTGCAGGTCAGGATCTGGAGGTTCAGCAGGGGAGTCGACAGCCATAACAGGCCCGTCCCCAGCCTCATCTCTAGATGCCGCGACACCTTCCATTAAATAGGAGGTCTCGTCAGCACCCAAGTTCCAGTCCATAAGGATTTTGGGGTCGTAAACCATTTCAGTATGGGTCGGAAGGTCAACCACTAAATTCTTACGAGAGGGCATGGGTTGGAGTTGAACTGGGTTGCCCTCAGTCGAGACTGGTGCTGAACTAGCCAACGCGGACCCCCGCCCTCTCGGGTTTGATGGGCCGAGACGACAGATTTGCCTTTGGGCCTGGATTTAGAACACCTGGAGGAACTGGCAGTTGAGGTCTTCATTCCCTTAAAGATGGACTTTCCAATTCCAACTAAATTGGACACATCCAGCCGATGTCCAAAGCCCGAGGAATTAAATGGATGAGCTATTTCTGACAAGGCAGCAGTCTCCTCCCCTGGATCCTCGTGCTATGCCAGAACCTGGAAACGATAACCTCCCTGCGTAGGCGTGGTTATCGGTGTTGCTGCATGAGGACTGACCGTTAGGCGTGATCGGAGGACGGCAGGGGACAGCACCGAGTTTTCCCCCTGATTTCCCGGCCTGGGCTGCGCAACTCACCGAGGTTTCCTTGGAACATGGAGCCAAGGGCCATAAGTGGGCCCCTTCCCAACCGAAACCCCTCTGCTGTCTGCCCCTGCGACGGCTGCCGCACTGGGGCGTCGTCTCCGACGCTTGGCGGTGGCGGCACAGGGTCACTGGTTTCACAAATCCGCTTTGGGCAGGCTTCAGTGGTGTGGCCAATCATCCCGAAACCAAAACAAACCGAGGGATGCCCCTCGTACTTAACCCGCAAAGTCTCACCATCCAGCTCCACCGTCGGACATAGAGGCGCACTGAGGTCGACGTCCACAGCAATACGCGTAAACCGCCCACATTGGACCTGTAGGGTGACCTCATCGAGCTTCACCGTGCTGGCCACCAAGTTACCCAACTCCCGAAGGATCATGGGGTGATATCGCGCGATCGGGAGGTTGGGAAACTGTATCTAAACCACCGCACGGGAGAGCAGCATCGTCGTTGGGTGAAAGCTCGAGAGCCATTGTTGGACAGAGAGCGCCTGTCCATATATCACTCATGGGCCGTCTATGAGAACCTTGAGGTAGTCGGCTTCGTCTTTGAACTTCACTAGAAAGAAGTCATTCTCCATGTCCACGATTTTCAGTGGACCTCGCAGGCGCCAGAGGCCATGGAGTCGGAAGCTAAGAGCTCTAAAGCCCACCCTGCGCCCTAAAAGCTTGACAACTACCGCTTGCTACCACTGACGATCGAGTTTATCCTTGAAAGCTTGGGATAGCAGGAGACTCCCACCGGTCTCCCCCAGGAGTGGGGTGATATCCCCATCAGCCACTTCGACAGGGTCGTCATTTAACCATTGCTGCGGCGGCGCATCGCCTTCCTCGCAGGAGCCCCCGAGCACTGCTGCACTATATGTCAGTTTGGGCGGTGAAGGATTGTCGTCCCTCTTTCGTGTGCGGCCTTTTTTGGAAGATTGTCCCTCGGGATCGAGGGCTTCCATAATGTGCGGAGGATCCTTCAAAATAGCTGAAGCGACGGCGCCCGGTGTCGCAGTCGTACTTTCTAGGAGTATCACTGTTGTATGCAGACTGGTGTAACCGTCTCTAGTTGTACGTTTCTGTTTATGTTTAAGTTTCTGTTTGTACATTTTATAAGTTAAACAGCACTTTTCCTGAGGCCCAACTAGGTCAAAACTTCTTTAACATCTATTGGCTACTCTACAGCCTTTATAGCCAATAAAGTTTCCATCACATTTAATGGCCTTTTTTTAATTTTAAGCAAAAATGATATATTTTATTGTTTTACATCAATTAATACCTACAGCAACTTACTAACAGTACTAGTATATAAAATATTAGTATATGCATATACGCACTAATATACAATCACAGAGTAAGACGACCGAAAAATCAACATTGCAAGCAAATGTTGTTGTTGGACTTACATTTGTCACCATCTACTCTATTACTCAAGCCAACTTCACCCAAGAGGAATAATTATCTACACTAGTGATGATATTATAATTATTTATGGCAATAAATATAAAGTTTATAGAGAAAAACAAAAAGGGCTTACTTATATTTTTATCTATTTTAGGCATAGGTTGGCTACAGCTCGAATCCGCAAGGAAAGCTTTGCCGTAGAAATGTAAAGTGTGTCCCTACACTCTTGTTAAACTAGAGCATTTAAAGGCGAAAACATCGGTGCTGATCATGACTGTATGATACACCAGCACAACCACGTGTTTCATTATTAAAAAAACAAATGGAGGGATAATATTAATATGTATAATTTTACAATTTTATTTAAAGATATGAAATAATTAAAACGTATTTAAATTATTCTGGAATTGAACAACAATTTTATTGTTGAAAAGTATCTTCCAACTAAATAAGGAAATAAGAGGACGGTTGGGTCACATGGGAGAATGGTAATAAGAATAAGAATGAATATAGTAAAGAATGAGAATGAATATAATCATGATAGTTACTTAAAAGAAAAGAATGATTACTATTACTATTGATAGTGGTTGGTTTGCTAAAAATATTGAGAAATAAAATTTTGTTATATTTTAATAATTAATCATATTTTATCAAAACCAATGTAATGGACATATCCAAGCTTATAGACAATATAAACCAAAAAAGAAATATTATCCTCAAAATAAGAAAATGTAAATATTGATTATGTAAAGAAGAAGGTCATTACGCAAACAGTTGTCCAAAAAGACATCAAATTAATTAATTAATTATATTTTAAGTAATTATATTGTAATTAATTAAAAACAATACTTTAATTAATTATCATGTAATTAATTAATTATATTGAAATATTATTTAAATAATTATTTTTAATTGAGTAATTGTATTTAATTAATTAAAATTAAAAATATTTATTTAAAAAAAGAGTGTCACAGGACACTCTTGTCACAGGTGTGAGAGTAGTTATCACTCCTGTGACACCCCTCACTACTTAAGAATGAGTTTTACTCCTCTTATGTATGAGGAGTATTAAGGATTTCCTGACTCACTTTTCATTCCTTACCATTGAACTCGTCCTAAACTCATCAACCAAGTACTCCTAAAGCATATATTAATATATAATTGTCACAATCTTCATAGACATATATGTAAACGTAATGGAAACATTCAAAGTATACTCAGGGATATGATTTAGCTGTCTGACGTGTCAGGATTTTACTACGTTCCCAAAGAATCAGGATAATTTAATGTCAAAGCACTTATACGTTTGTTCTCTGGTCTGAAAACCACACATAGTGATTGAAGAAAAATCAACACGAAATTACAAATTAATTTCGTAATTAATCAACATAATTAATTAACCCTATAATTGTAACATACTGAATTTAGAAATTGTATGGACAAATACCTGAAAATTGAGGAAACATTGAGTCCATTGTTATGATCTGTGAAGCGGAGTGACAGAGACGTAGAGGATTGACTACTGCTATTCCAAACCCTGATTAGAAAAAACGTACAATTCTCAATGGGGCGACTGTATTTAAGGTCGACTAGCAGTAGGGCCTCTTGTGCATTATAATACATGGGCCAAGCTTACCCATCATAGCAAGCCCATGAACACAAGCCCAATGACACGTATGAGAGAAGTACCATTGACATCCAATTAATCTGGATTTGTACAAAATTATGTTTATTATGCTAGTCCACAAAATTATGATAAAATTCCATCATTCTCCTACTTGGACAACATAATCAACATCAATGAACAACAGAAACAAATCCCCAGAAACAATATGTGGCCACAATAGGATGTCAAAGTAGAACCAAAAATCTCTCAATCATAAGTCCAAAATGAGGTTATAAGTACCTCAACAGTATAAAAATCAGACCCGATAGGAGTACTGATAACATATGTGCAATATACCCATACCTCGATGACCTAAATAAAATGTGTCATAAGGAAATGCACACAAAATGGTGATCCGGTTGTGCAATTCCAAACAAAATGGCCCAAGCATCCACCCAATATGCCAACTGAGATATAACAAATTATCTCAAAACAACAAAATGAGACTGGGTACAAAATGTCTCCAACAAAATGCCATATATATACAAACATTTAAATGTATCTACGTAGTATATTAATAAAGTATATGGCAACAATAATAATAGCAACAATTATAAGCAAAAGTTTCTAGAATGAATAACAAAATAGTCAGATACAATCTTGCTATCAAAATTAACATAAAGACAAACTCCCACTAATCCAAGGCATCAAAAGATCTAAATAGACCCATACGAGTTACATGATTCACAAAAGCCTTAATAGTCAATTCAAAGTTGGAAATTGATATAAAGTAAGGAGATTTAGCAAATGAATCAACAACTAGCAAAATTGGGCAAACAATACAGCTGGGTTCTCATGCAATTGCAATCCTGCCTTAGGGTCCCGAATTACAACACAGATCATCTAGAACATTAAATTATGCCCTAAAGCTAGTATCGATAGGATACTGAAAACTTAAAGACTTAATGAATTAAACAAAGCATTAGAAACCACATTGATAAAAACAAACCGATAGGGTAAGTTCATCATTAGCATAGTATCTAATGTATGCTCAATAACAACATCACAATAGGCGAGCTCACAATTACACAAAGTGAATGACAATAGTCCATATAACATATCCCAAGATTGCCCCATAGGTTCCCATTAGCACAACAATTACAAAATTAACCACATTAATTATATAATGTAACATTATATGCATAAACTACATCCAAAATTAATTTTGGTGCATAAGTATATTACCATTGAGAGTACATAAGATCACACAAGCCCAAAAAATACTAGAAACAAGTACAAAATTTTCAAGATAAAATTTGAAGAGTACAGTATATTTTTATTAAATTTAAAATTGGGGAAAAATAAAAATAAAAATGTTTATTATCCAAAAATTCTAAAAAATATCATTAATTAGAACTGGGCAAGTGGAGCAAACTGGCAAAATCTAGAACAAAACGGCCACGGAAGTAGCCCGCACGCCCCTCCACGTGTCACTGCCGCGCGCGTGGAAAGCCCAGACGGGTCGGGTTTTAGTCTTCTCCATACAGATGACTCATATTCTGGTCGTCCGACTCGGTTTGAGACCTGACTCAGAAAAACTTCCATAACTTGCTCATTTTTTATCCGTTTTAACAAAATTGGTGTCATTAGATTCAGAATTTAACGGTCTATCAAACCCCTCATTCAATTTCATGAAAAAAGCTACTGGAAAAATTAGAAAAAAATCGAAAGGAAACGATTTTCGGTTTGCATTTTTCGAGTTCTTGAGTTTTCAAAAGACAACAGCAAATTTAACAAACTTACCACACGTTTTGACACCAAATAGAAACAAATCAACAACAAAACCGATTTCACAAAAACAATTAACAAAAAACAAAAATCCCCAAATTTCATGAAATTAATATCTCAAAAATTACCCAAAATTAGCAGTCACAATTAGGGTTAATTTGCTCTGATACTAATTGAAGAAAAAGTAACACGAAATTGAAGATTAATTTCATAATTAATCAACACAATTAAACTAACCCTATGATTGAAATATGCTATATTCAAGAATTGTATAGACAAATACCTGAAAATTGGGGAACAATTGAGTCCATCGTTGTTTTCTGTTAAGCGAAGTGACAAAGACGCAGAGGATTGACTACTGCTATTCCAAACTCTGATTAGAAACTAGTACAGTTCTTAATGGGGTGACTGTATTTAAGGTTGGCTAGCAGTAGGGCCTCCTGTGCATTACAATACATGGGCCAAGCCTACCCATCATAGCAAGCCCATAAATACAGGTCCAATAACACGTTTGAGAGAAGTACCTAAGCCCAATTAGAAAAGTAATCACCATTTTGGGCTAAATACAACAAATGCTCTGATATGCATAACATATTACCGTGCTTCTTGGTCATCAGAGTCCTTTCTTGTGCGAGATGCATGACATGAAAATCAATTCTTGAGATTCTATTAAGATGAAGAAGTTAAAGGGCAACTCTCCTTTGGCGGGTCATGGGTAGATCTATTATCTACAATTGCCGGTCTCCTGCCAAAGAAGAGAAGCCCGTTAACTAGTTCACTTAGTATTAATCATCTGTTGTATGCCTATGGTTTGTAGAGAAAATTAATGACGCGAGAGCTATACAGGCTCTAACCTGCAGTGATGTCTCTACTCAATGAAAGGAGTAAGTTGTTTAAGAAATAGCATACGCCATGGATGTCCCTTAACTTGGTGTCTGCTTTCCACGCATTCCATGCAGGGGCACCCAAGACCGAACCGTTATCTGAAAGGCTCCTTACAGAAAATGTTTAGAGAGATTCTTATAGGGAATGATCTAATGTTTCTGCCATCTCTATCTATCTCTTTCTTTCTTTATGTCTCTCTCGCGTGTTAGGTGCTGTAAGAGAGGAGAAAAAAAGCAGCATAGGTTGGAGATGCTTGCTTTTGTTCTTAGAAAGGTGGGTAGAAAATCTACGGCCTGATGTATTTCCACTTCATATTCTTCTACCTAGGTATTAGGTAACAAATGTCTATTCACGCATGTGCAATTTTAAGAGACTACACGTGTACAATTCATTGTTGCGACAAGTATATGTAACAAAGCCAAAATGGAGAGGAAAGCGAACGAAAACTGGAGAACGCAGAGTTTCTTTAAGGTCTTCTTTTGCTCTTTGCCTAAGTTCCTTGCGGGCTCATTAATGGAAAATCTTATTATTGACAATAATTTTCAACTAGCTTAAGATAATTCAAAATATTTTTCTCATTCTAATACTTAAATATTATAACGTTAGTTTATAATTTAAAACTAATTAGTAGAGATGTCAATGCAGCCCTGGCCCGGCTTAGCCTAGCCCGTGGCCCAATGGTTGGGCCAACCTGGCCTGTCATATTTTTTTAGAAAAACTTTAAAAACATCGCCGTTTTGGAAATAATGGCCTGTAGCCTGCCCGTAACCCGTTCAACCCGAACCAGCCCTTTTTGACATCTCTACTAATTAGTTGGTTGTTGTTTATATGATATAATTAATTAAAGACATTTTTATCTTATATTTGTTTGTTTAATTAATAATATATATGATTAAATTCATGAGATTAATATATTTTTCAAATGAAATTATAATGAGATCATAATTATAAATTCATATTATATTTTAGTGTTATCCATATTTTTTTTAATTGTAGGTTTATTATCACTTAATATTCACTACAAGAAAACAAGCATTCTGCGACGTTTTTAAAACGTTACAGAATGTCCAAAAAAACATCGCAGAATACATTCTGTGACGTTTTAAAAAACATCACAAAAAACGTCGCAAAATGCGGTGTAGGTAAAAGCTTTCTGCAACGTTTTATGTAAAACGTCACTAAAAGTTTGCACATTCCGCGACGTTTATAAAAACGTCACTAAAAGTTTGGACTAAAAACGTCGCGGATTGTCTAACATTTCGCGATGTTTTTAAAACGTCACAAAATGTGAAAGAATTCTCGACGTTTTTTTGAAAACGTCATAAAATGTCTTTCGTGACGTTTTTAAAAACGTCGCGAAATGTCTTCTACGACGTTTTTAGAGTTATTTTCTTTTAATTATTAATTTTTATTTTTTGAAAATAATTTAAATTTAATAATTTTTCAATTTTAATAATTTTTTAAAATAACAATTTTTTTAAATCTTATTTGTTTAATAACTATTCAATATTATTTATGAATTTTATTTAATAATTCTTCAATTTTTTTAACATATCATTAATTTTAAACTTATTTATGAACTTGGATCGAACTTAATCCAAGTTCGATCGAGTTCGAGTTAATAAAAATTTGGATTTAGAATTCAGACTTCAAGGTCAGGCCATAACACTTTATATATCTTCATCTGTCAGGCAATAACACTTGTATATCCATACAAAGAAACATTTGCATTGTATGCCAATGGAAATTGTGCAAAACGAATACATAATGCCAATGGAACTACCTATCGTTTTTCTCTTATACAAGAAGAAATTCCATCTTCTAACTTAAAAATCTATTCATAATCACCTTCTTAATCTATGCACCATACACAGCTGTTATCCATTCATCTTTGGTTATGCACTTCGGTTAAAATGGTTTGGTTCACCCCCATAAAAATGGACCAGCAACTCATTCCTTCGAAACAACTGGAATTTGCAGTGAAAACTCCACATAGTCCTACCAGACAAAAGAATGTTTCAGGCAACATGAAGGCACATACTTATACAACTGAATCTTGTCAGGGAAATGAACCAAACATTAAAACTGCAGTGAAAACAATCAAGAAAAGTGAAGGGACTAAAACCAACTGATAAAAACCAACTGATACACTTATCTGGAACCAACAAACGAGTTGGTTTTCTAGACAACAATGATAGCTATGTCATTTCTAGAACGACGTAGGCATATTATTGGCAGAAAAGGCAGTAATTGGTTATCAGAAAAGAAAAGGAAACCGAACAGAATCAAATTATGCAGACAAAACAACCTGACTATCCTGGAGCATCTACAGTTTCAACCTTGAAAATTTAGTAATAATACATGCGTAAAGATGATATCAACTCAAGGAAAAGAGGGAAAAGGTTTTAGGAGGAAAGCCACAACAAGATTATCTACTTCTACATCGAGAGGAGAAAATAATAAATCCCAATTAAGTAATAATCAAA
>JAOTBA010000204.1:27071357-27095750 GCA_025629845.1 Erythroxylum squamatum | reverse complement strand
CTTGAGGGAGACGACTTTAGAATATTTACTGTGGTGATACTAGGACGAATCTGTGCGCTTGCAGAAATAATCGATCACTTACCTTTCTTTGGAGTGTTATCCGTGGCAAAACAAAGACAACCAAAGGTCTTCAAATATTGATAATCTGGGACTTTGTGAAATAGCACTTCAAAAGGAGTTTTCCAGCCAAGAACTGAAGAAGGTAGGCGATTAATGATATAAGCAGCAGTCAAGATGGCCTCTCCCCAAAAACGCTTAGGCAATTTAGCTTGAAACATCAGTGCTCTTGCAACCTCCAATAAATGTTTATGCTTCCGTTCCACCACCCCGTTCTGCTGAGGAGTATAGGAGCATGTTCGTTGATGAAGAATCCCTTTGGCAGCAAAGAAATCTTCACAAGAATGATTAACAAATTCAGCCCCATTATCGGACCTTACTTTCTTGACCTTACTGTTAAGCTGAATCTCCACCATAGTAATAAAACCGTGCAAAGCTTCAGAAGTTTGAGACTTGTACTTTAACAAGATAGCCCAAGTAGCCCTGCTAAAGTCATCAACCACAGTTAAAACATAATGACAAGTAAGACTTGCCTGTTTGTATGGTCTCCAGAGATCAATATGTAAAAGCTCCAATGCTTGGGTAGTAGAACCATCAGCCACAGGAAAAGGCAATCGATGCTGTTTAGCCAGATGACAAACATTGCAAGGATCATTCAGGTTTTTAATATCAAGACAACCAATGTGTTGTAACACCTTGAAAGAAGCATGCCCAAGTCGTGAATGCCACAAAGTATCATTGTTATTTATTCGAGAGGAAGTCATACAAGAATTAGAGAATACAAGGTTTGAGAAAAAAGAACAATCAACCCTATCCCTGGGAGTATAGTTTACACAAGTGTTCAAATAGCTATGAATTACAAAAGAATCAAAGGATTTTGATGTGAGGAAATATAAGGTGCCCACTACAGCTCCCACAGCAATGATTTTATTACTCTTCAGGTCCTGTATGAGACAATGGGAAGGAAAGAAAGTAAAACAAACATTAGCACTATCAGCAAGTTTTTCTACTTACAGTATGTTGAATTTAAACGAAGGAAGGTATAAGACATGGTCTAGAACAAGAGTGGGATGTAGCATAACACGACTGGCATGAGTAGCTATCTGTGTACTAGAATCGGGCAACTGTACTGACACACTTTGTCTAAGTGGCCGTCTGTGTTGCATAAGCACATCATCGCAACACATATGACTGGATGCTCCAGTATCAATAATCCAAACACTACTATCAGAAATACTCAATGCATGTAGTGCTGTGTCAGCATTACCTGCAAAGGCAAAATTGGAGAATTCCTTTCCTGCACCGCCAGCTATCGGCAGCTTTCCATTGACAAGTTTAGCCAATTCCTGTTGCATAATCTGCATTTGCATCATCAAATTCCCAAGGTCTCTATTTTCAGAAGATGGTTGTGAATCAAAAGGTGTCTCAGCAATATCAGCAACCATATTTGCACTGGCTTTCTTAAAACCATTTCCTTTCTTCTTTTTAAATTCTTCAAACCATTCAGGATAACCATGAAGCTTAAAACAAGTCTCCCTTGTATGTCCCACACCGTGACAATGGTCACATTGCTTGTCAGACTTCTTTCCAGAATCCTTCTTCCTGTTGCCTGTCTTATCATCCCCTTTAGAACCAGAGGTCCTAGCAAGCAAAGCTACATCCGGAGTTTCAGTAGAAAAGGTCAAATTCACCGCTCGTTGACTTTCCACCCTCAAGACCATACTATATGCTTGATAAATATCAGGTGCGGGAACTAGATTGAGGATTTGACTCCGAACACTTTCAACCCCATCAGAAATTGTAATAACTTGGATGCATCAGCCCTCTCCTTAAGCTTCTCAGTCATTCTTGCACAGCAAGAACAACCAGTACATTCACAACCAGGTAAAGGCATGAGTCTGTTGAACTCATCCCAGCATTGATTGAGTTTACTGAAATAATGAGTCACCGAATTATTACCTTGCTCAGTAGAGATCATTTCACGCTGCAGCTGATACATTTGAGGTGTATTACTCACCCCAAAACGTTTCTCCAAAACCTCCCACAAATGCTTGGCGCTCGGTGAATACACAAAGCTATCCCCTAACTCCTTAGAGATAGAATTCCGAAGCAAAGATTTGATCATCGAGTCAGCCTTCTTCCACTTCCGATACCGAGTTGGATCTGCAGGTGGGTCGAGCGTACCATCGATAAAGCATAACTTGTCTTTAGCCTCAAGAGAAGTCTTGATGGCTGTGCTCCAGCTGAAGTAGTTTGATCCAGTCAAAGGTGTAAGCACCAACGCCATTCCAGGATGATCGGAGGGTTGAAGCAGATAGGGATCGTCATCTACAAAGACACTGTGTCGAGAACGAGTCTCCACGCGATCTGCCATGGCCGAGCAAAATCACCGTCAAAATCATCGAATATCGTCGTCGCCTTAGTAGAAACCAAGAAAGCGCCGCCTTCACCGTCGTGAAATCAAGAAAACCCTTTTTTTTCTTTGCGGAATCAAGGGCCCTAATTTTGGCTCTGATATCATGTACAAAACAGAGTTACTGAATAATACTTTTTTCTTCAACATGTGTGTATCAGTAATCCTTATATACAGAGTACATCAACTAATACAGAATACTCAGCTAATACAGAATACCAACAACGTTAACTACTAACATCTACTAACGGATAATAGTACTAACTACTTAACAGTAACTGTACACTATCTAACTGAATAATTAACAAATGAATTAATGAATTGTATCTTCCACATGCTCTTGTGTACTATAGAAAAAATAAAAAGACAAGAAAGAGTTGTTCTTTCTATAGTACGGCGGTGGCGGAGCAGGAGCAAAATCACTTGTTGTTAAGAAGGTGGTGGTGGTGAGTTGACAGAGTTGTGGTGGCTCTTGGTGATAGTCGACAAATGAGAAGGGTACTGTAAAAAAGGTACCATGAGGGTACTATATGATGCGGGTGTCTCCTTAAGGAGGCATAAGGAGCAGCTGAGGTATATAGAAAGATAAAGAGCTTAAAACTCATTAGAGTAAGGTTTTGGTATATAATATTTGTAATTTTGTACGTGTTGCAGATTAGTTTCGGGTTGCAGGGCAACAACCTGATATAGATTAACTCACTTGTAAATGAGAGATGTCGAGAACTCGTGGAGAGAAGGTTGAAAGGGGGACATGATGAGAGCTTACATTAAAGGTTGAAGAGGGAGAAGTTGAGAGTTTATGTATACTCTTGTGTACTATAGAAAAAATAAAAAGACAAGAAAGAGTAGTTCTTTTTGTAGTACGGCGGTGGCGGAGCAGGAGCAAAATCACCTGTTGTTAAGAAGGTGGTGGTGGCTCGTTGGCAGAGTTGTGGTGGCTCTTGGTGATAGTCGACAAATGAGAAGGGTACTGCAGAAAAGGTACCATGAGGGTACTATATGATGCGGGTGTCTCCTTAAGGAGACATAAGGAGTAGCTGACGTAAAGATAAAGAGTTCAAAACTCATTAGAGTAAGGTTTTGGTATATAATATTTGTAATTTTGTACGTTTTGCATATTAGTTTCGGGTTGCAGGGCAACAACCTGATATAGATTAACTCCCTTGTAAATGAGAGATGTCGAGAGCTTGTGGAGAGAAGGTTGAAAGGGGGAGATGATGAGAGCTTAGATTAAAGGTTGAAGAAGGAGATGTTGAGAGTTTATGGATACTCCTGTGTACTATAGTAAAAATAAAAAGACAAGAAAGAGTAGTTCTTGTAGAATTTGTGAAATGATTCTTCTCATTCTCAAAAAGTGAAAACAAAGTGTTTATATACAAAGTTAGTTGGAGTAACTAATTATTCTAATTACAAATAAAGAATGATTAGTTAGCTAATAAAGGAAAACTAACTAGAACTAACTATAATGGCGAAAACAATGTGATCTAAGTATCTAACAGTTCTTTTTGTAGTACGGCGGCGGCGAAGCAGGAGCAAAATCACCTGTTGTTTAAGAAGGTGGTGGCGGCGAGTTGACAGAATTGTGGAGGTTTCTTACCTTCCTCTGTCGGACGTTTGACACTCCAAAAACCCCACATTTGTTAACTTGATCCAAGACGAACAATTTGCACAATACTGAAACACGCAGCCAAGAAATTGGGAAGATCGAAAAAGATTTGATCGTTCGTCAACAGTTTGAAATGGGCAGAGTAAAATAGTGGGTGAGTGTTCTATAATTGCGTTTCTAAGTTACGGAGAAAGGGTTCGTGAATGCTCTGTATATTGTGTAATTTGGGACGGACGGTGGACTCATATAAATAAATAAATGACCGAAATTTATGAAACATAACAAAACACTGTAATATTTGGAGAGTTAGATTTATGAAATAGAACAAAATACTATAATATTGGATAGAGTATCTAACTCTGTAATTTGTGTTGCCAAGTCATTTTGCCCCCGCGGTGTAAAACGTGGAGTATGCGAAAATATAGAAAAAGAAACTTGTATTTTCCGTAGCGAATCAATGATTTAAAAAGCAAACCTTAAGTTAGACAAATAAAAATTTAAGTTTTAAAATTTAGACAAATAAAAATTAAAGTTTTAAGATACACTAAAAAAATAAGAAATTTAAGATTTAAAATATTAATGAGTCATTAAATTAATTAAATATTAAGTAAAAATTAAAAATTAATACTCATAGTAAACTTTAAATTTAATTCAAAAAGAAAAATATTTAATAAAAAATAATTAGTTTATTTTAATTTATTAATTTACAAAAACTAAAAAATTAATTAATAAATTAATTGACTTTTAACAATAAAAATTGTTAAACTAAATCAAACAACAAAAATAAAAACTTAATTAAAAATTTTATCGATTTCAAATTTTTGAATTTGGTTAAATCAATTCGGTTTTGAATAAATTAATATTTTTTTGTTGAGTCTGAGATGTGTACCTACGTACACATGCAGCTTTAGTAGTCATAACTCATAAGCATAGCCCTTGCTTCCTACCACGAAATTTACACTTCTTCAAATAAAGCACCGATCTTTCTTAATTGTGATGGGCTTTCGTTGCCCTAATTAGTAACTGATTCTTGATGTAAACAAAAGGGCTGGTCAGTGGGCACGACTTTTGCGTGGGGATCCTCCACCACTACAGATTCCAAAGACCGCACGGCAAATAATGCCTAGACCAATGATAAAAAACCCGGACAAGTTTCCCTCTTCTCTCTTTACGCACACAGCCCCATGTTTTGACATTTTAAAAATTCTTTTCTTTTTTTTAGTCTTTCACACAATTTAATTAATAAATTATAATTTTTAAGTTTTATATTATTTATTTATCTCTTTATATTTTAATTAAAATATTATTTTAAAAATATATTACTATTTTAATCTTTAAAAATACTAAATTCATTTAATCTCATTAATAAATTATATTTGTCAAATTTTAATATCTTTATTTATTTCCTTACATTTTAATTCAAAATTTTAAAATTATTATTGTTAAAAATTAATTATTATTTTTATCATGAATTTGATTAATAAATTAAATTATTAATTAGTATATATATAGGTAAAATTTGCTTAAAATAATTTAAGATTGTGTTAAAAATAATATTTAAACTATAAAAAGTATATTTAATGGACAATAAAAAAGAAGTTGGAATAAAATTAGAGTCATTCTTATTGACTTTATTTAAATATATTTCAAATTTTATGAGTCTTTAAGTAAATGATAATATAGAAATATATTTTTTATTTTTATTATTATTTTAAAATTTATGTTAGATTTAATCTTAGTTTAAAATTTAAGTTTATTATTAGTTTATTATATATTAATAGACATTATGTGTATTTTTATATCAAAATATTTTATTTGATACTGTATTTTTACTTATTCTTATAATTTTTATTCTTATTTATTATATTCCAAGTTTTATAGCCATTTAATAACGGTTGGATCTCTAAACCTTAAACTTTTGCTTTAACCGATTCGATGTCTAGTCCGATTTTTAAAACGTTGGCCTGGAAGAAAGTTTGTCTTTTTTCATTTCCGATGTATGAAATTTTTTTGTCCTTTTCATTTATTAATTTAAAATATAATTAAAAATATTATTAATATGTGTAACAGAAGTAGCCCAGGCAATGTTGCGAATGGACTTGGTACCGGATTGGGTTTTAATACGATACTGGTCAATACAAAGTACCATTTCGAGTAATTTTTTAAATTTATAAAATAGTCTCTGAATTTTTAAAAAATTGCAAAAAAATCCATTGTCATATTATACAAATGTACTGTATATTTTTAACTCTGTCTCCAAAAATCATAATAATAAATAATAATCACAATTAATATGAAATAACAATAATTTTCAGATATTTCACATATAAATATATAAAAAAGACAATCATCATCATACAAATATAAAGTTAAAAACAATATAAAGTATTTAAAATATTACAATTTCAATATTCATTATATAATAAATAATAATTATATCAAAACACCCAATAAAAAGAACAATAAATATCATTAACTCTCAAATTATTACAATTTACAACAAGATTTCGTGATAAGGAAACAACGAAGTAGAATTGAAACATGAAACAAAAACATATATTATTTAATTTACTATCAATTAAATATATTAAGAAAAATAAATATTTTTAACTCTCAAATTATTTTAATTTCCAATAAGAGTTCGTGATAAGGAAACAACTAAGTAGAATTGAAATATGAAACAAAAACATATATTATTTAATTTACTATCAATTAAATATATTATATATTTAATTAATTAAAATTAATTATTATTAAATTTTTAAATACCTTAATTTAATTTAATAATTATTAATAAATATAATTAAGTTTAAAAATATTTTAAAATATATATTTCAAATAAAATTTGATTTAATAATTAAAATATATAAAATAAATATTATTTTATAAATAATAATTTTTAAATTGTTTATTTTAAAAATAAAATATTTTTATTAATACTTTATTAATAAATATTATATAAAAGATTAAAATAAATTATTTTATTTTATTTTATTTTTAATTTTGATTTAATGTATAATTATTATTATTAGTAATAAATATTTTATTTTAAAATTAAAAATTAAAAAATCATAATAAAAGCTTAACCAAATAATAAATTAAAAAAGCTTTGGAAAAAAGAAAAGGGAGGGGTGTTAAATTTTAAAAAATTTTGAAAATTTTGCAACTTAGTCTCGATATTTTTCAAAATTTTCGATACTAATCAGTATATGACTGACACCAATCAGTATTTATACTTGGTATATAAATATTCCTATATCATACCGTTCTTCGATTGGTACGGTACATATCACCCCGATACCAGCTAGTATAGAACGAAATTCAAAATCATGCTCTGCTACTAGCCCGAAAGGCTAGAGCCAAAAAATTAATTTGGTTAGTGGCGTCCAACTTATGCAACATCCAAAGTAAAAATCAATAAATATCATATCGATTTCATATTCCAATACACGTATTCTACTCTTAAGTCGGACAATATTGTATAATCAATTACAAAAATTATTGAATTAAAGGTAGTGACACTTCCCTCTAATGATCAAGTGTTATATCATTAGTCTTTCACAATATTAAATATCACTTCAAAAAATTGTTCCACCAAATTAGAAAATTACACATAAATACATGTGTAATTTGTTCGTCTTAACTAATAATTAACTGATGCCTGGCGACCACGTCTGCTTTCAAGCCTTTTAAGATTAAGGATATAAACTAATTATTTCATCTAAACTAATTAAATATCTGAAGATTCTTGTATCATATGTTATTCCAAGTCACAAAGCTGACGACACTCTACTCTTTGAAACTCATGATTCCAAATGCTCATGGCTACTCTGACCATTGCCAGAAAAACACTGACAATGCAATAGTGACATGATATCTTAGTCTAAATTATTAAAATATGAAGTAAAAGAAGGAGCAAGGAGCAAGATCATACCTTTATCAGAGGCACAAAGTCGATGAAAGAGCAGAATTCCAACAAGAAAAGCACTGAACTGTCTCCACCACGCAAGACCCATTTCCTTGCAGACAACTCCAAGAGGTAGAAAGTGATTTGTTTGTGCAAAAACATGAACAACTGGTCTTTGCTTATATATATTAGAAACCCAACATTCTTGACGGCCAAAATTTCTGGGAGTCTAAAGATTTCTTGTCCACCTTTGTCGGCAACAACACACACCTCAATTGGGTTGATAAAAGCGCTAGAAAAATTCCCACCTAATAAGATTCAAGAAAACAAACAAAATGTGATCAGAAGCACCCCCTCCTCAAATCACTTTAGCAGATTTCAGAGAAAACAATTGTGCTTTCTTTTTTTCTTCTACACGTGAAATCTTTTGTGTAAGAAACTATATCACAGTTAGAAGTATGTCCCTTTCCGCCGGTGTAAGTCTTTCTCTTAGTCGGGACACTACAGAGAAAGGCTTACACTGGCAGAAAGGGACATACTTCTAACTCTGAATGCCTAAATTAGTGTAAGTCTTTCTCTTAGTCGGGACACTACAGAGAAAGACTTACACCGGCAGAAAGGGACATACTTCTAACTCTGAATGCCTAAATTAATGCTCCTACTAACTGTTAATGTTATTTGAAGGAAAAAAGGTTGGGCCATCAGTTTCATCTTAATGACTAATACAAACTAACATACCCTTACGTACTATCATTTATTTGATTATGACAATATATCGTACTAATTGTATTGCAAGAAAAAGCCACTCAAAGTTTTGATTTATAGTACATTTACCTAAATGATATTATGTATCCAAATTGATTCGACAAAATATTGCCAGGAGATTGTTCAATGCCATAAAACTTGAACGATCAAGTGAAATTAGATGTAAAAAACTCTTAATTATAACTTTTAATTAATTTTATATTAAATTCTAAATCTTAAATCAGCATCCTTAATCACCGAGTAGTTGCATGTGTTGGGTGACATTTACGTAAACTTTTACATGGGACCAAATCTAAACTTTCCCCTACTTCGAAGGTGATGTATATGTTTGGAGATTTTTGACATGCAACGATTTTATTAAGAAACATTTATAGAAAAGTGGGTTGTCGGAGGTGGCTATTTAATGAAATTTCAACTACTACTTGTGTAGTAATTCTGCTCAATTTAATGCTATATATCGAAGAAATATCGGAGAATTAAAAGTATGAAACTTTTTTAATACCATTGAATTCTACTAAACCTCTTTTATTATTATTCTATAGTAATAGAACATTAATAGAACATAACATACACATGTTTCTTTCTTATGAAAAAAGTAGTTGATTTCATATATTAAAGTATAGAGATATTTAAACAAACATGTGAGTGCTTGTTAAAAAACAAGTTAACTGAATTAACCCTAATATAAGAATTCCATTTAGATTATTACTTCTGTATCTATAAAAATTCTCATTGTGATGCTTACACGAGTGATTCTTTAACTTGAGATCTCCAAAGTATCACATATATGAATTGTTATATTTTAATATTAGTTATAATATATCTTAGTCAAGAGTAACTTAATTAATAGTCATCGAATATAGTATAAACTATAGGAAAATATTTAAGTGATTAATATAGGATTCACTGCTCTAAAGTGATTAGTGAAAATATTCTAATGTTCTCCATTAGGATTGAGCTAGAATGATACTTTGAAAATAGTTTTTAAATGTTATTAATAAAATCAATATATTAATAGTGAAGAACTAATATAATTGGACTTAAATAGAAGAGACATTAATTTCATATTTTATGTCTAATCTAAATATTTTATGATAAAAGGATTGAATTATAAAAAAAAATGCACATACAAAGGTGAGTCAAAACTACTTTTAACATTCTAAAATATTTAGGTGATTATGATGCACTGCTAGAAGCAAATGCTGATATATAGATATAGATTATTTAATTAAAGATAAATTAAAGAGTTTAATTTATACAATCCTAAATATAGTTTAGGTGATAATTTATATTTATTGTCAAAATATTTAGAAACTTAATTAGTCATACACAAAGAACGATTGATAATAGAAAAAGTAATTTAATCAAATTGGACTTGATTGTAAAGTTTGAGAAACTTTAAAAGGTTTAATATGAGATATTTAACAAATATGAGTCAATGAGAGACATTAGATCTTATTTGAACAATTTCATTAGAATTAATTAAAATTAGGATTATATTTCAATTAAATTATAAAAACATTACACTCTATTATAAATAAGCGTAGGCTCCGAAGGAGGTAATCCCTTTTGCTTACCCCTTGTTAAACTACCTGTAGAGTTCTCTCAGCTAGTTTGTTTAGATATTGTTTAAGGTTAAAACTTTATACAACTAAATTCACGGTGAAAAGAAAACCTGCTTCAGAAACTTAATTGTCGCGAGTTACTGCTAACAAAATTAAATTTAATTAAAAATCCTAATTCCCAAAATCAAAATCCAAATCCAAATCCATGCCTTGGCATCTTCTCCTTCTGACTATGTAAGTCTTTGATAACTTCTCTTTTATCTCTTTATCTTGTTCGTTGTTTTTCTATATATATTTCAACTTCTCTCCTTCCTCTTCTCTCATCATCACCCCTATTCACATGCATCCATTAAAAAAGAAATCGCCGGCCTCTTCTATCCTCAATTACAGTAACCACGAAGTAAAGAAAAACATTGATCTCTGAGTTTTTATAATGGTGTTCTCTATATTTCTTTGATGTCTTCACGTACAATGAGAACATCAAGTCTACACCTGAGTTTCCATTTTTATGGCCTAAATCTCATTCCAAGAAGAACAATCAAAGCAGGTAACCTTAACTCGAGAATGTCAAAAACAACGAGGACATGGGGAGATGACTACGATATGCCCATCTCAGTTTTATCCACAAATTAAATGTGGTTCAAGGAGACATCAAACATTAAATTACCTAGCAGAAGTTAGATAAAAAATGTGTTTACTATTTCATAAATCAGCACTCCATCTTCTAGCTTCAAGAGGTCTAGGCCCTTTTGAAGTTTGAACACAACTAGATTTAGATCTCCATAAACTTGTATTTTTATCAACAAAAAGCGTCCATCTTTATAGTTTTGGAATGGTACATTGAATCAAGTTCAATGTTGATTTATTTTCAATTGCTCTTTCATGTACGTATAATTCTTTCAAGGTGGTCTTTCCAAACTAATTACTTCTCTACTTGTTTGTTTCCAAATTTGGGATTGATTTTTTAAATAAATTTGAAATTATTATAAATTAAGACTGACTATTTTAGTTAGTTTATGTTTATTAGTTTTAACTATGGATTAAGAAATATAATCAACATTTTTAAAAAGAATTTAAATTTCTCGTCATATTATATGACATATATTTAATATGATAGGACTTAGATGTCTAATAAAAAAGCATTATAGTAACAGATCATCACACAAATGGAGACTTTATCTAAAGTTTTGTTAAAATTTGTTTAGAATGTTTTACAAGTATTATGATTTGTTTTAAGCCTCTAAAATATTAAATTTTGTACTTTCATAAAAATCTTAAAATGAATAAATTACTTCTCATCTATTTTTAATCATCTCAACATGTGTAAGTAATATTTTAAAAATCGAGATAGAAAGTTAAACCGATAAGATAAAAAATTTAAGACAATGTATTAAAAACTGTACTAGAAGTTAAACCAATAAGACAAGAAATTTGATATTTAAAAGGTTAATTAGTATTAAACTATCATAAAATCAATTAAAATTTGAATAAAATTAAAAAATTGGAAAAATAGTTGACACAAACTTATCTTATCCATCAAAAAACTTAAAGATTAATTAAAACATTTGTACATAAAAATGAATTAGCTTATTTTAATTTATGAGAAATAATTAGTTTATGAAAATTAGTCAATTAATTAATAAACCGATCAGTTTTTAACAACGAAGATTATTAAACTAAATCCATAGGAAAGTTAAAACAGAACTGAAAAATTAACATGAAAATAACTTATAAAGTTAATTTCAAACTAATAAGTCATTTAAGTGCTACAACAATATTTTCGGCCATCCAAGGTTTCTAAAACCTCGAATTTGCCATAGGAAAGAGAAATTCAACGAAAGATTAATTTTGGTATCTTCATACAAATTTCACACGCATCAGTAGAGACCACAAGCCAATCCATTAAAAACATCAGTGTATTTAATCTCTCTTTACACTATTCGTATTTAGGGGAAGAGATTTGTTAACCACACTTTTTTAGGGATGCTCATTCTGTTTATCCACATAGTATACACTTGGCCTATGCCCACGAAGTGGCACTTTCATCAATTCACAACTATGAAGCCCCACTTAGATAAGGCTGTAAATTTTATTGATATTGATTGAAACTAATAAGCCATTCAATTACAATATACAAACACTAATACAAAAAAACAGAATTTGAGGAGAAGGGGGGAAGTGTTAATTACCAGCTTCGGAAAAATTAAATGGATTGGACTCCTAACCAAATGACTTACTTGGTAGTACAAAATGTGAATCAATAGAGGGAGTTGTAGGTAAAGCAGGTAGCGACAATGGAGGCTATGCAAATAAAGAGTGTAGGGAGAAGTGTAGCATTCAAGAGCTTACTCTCGCCCAAGTAACCAGCTAAAGTAATTGTCCCATCTGCAATTACACGGGCTATGGTCCCAGCTTCTGTTGAGAGAAGTCCACCATTGTATGTTCCACGCGATAACCTTGATGACATCACTCGGGAGAGCAGTGACAAATTGACTCCTGTACAGAAGTTAATTAAAAGCTCTTAAGATCCATCAAATTTCACAAAACAACAATATGCAACCGATCTATAGCCTATATTTGAACCCCCGAGAGGAAAGAAACCTAATGCCCCCGTGAAGGCTACCTTATCTCTTTTACACTGTTTATTTCAATATACTATGTACTATATCACCTAAAAATTATAGCAACCAGATTATTTAGTGGCGTGACAATAAGTTATGCCAAGATATGTGATAGAATCCCAAAAACAAGTAAGGAAAAATATATGTATTTGATATAGATTTCTGTAAGGAATACACGATAACTGGTTTCGAGGACCAGGACCTCCAGCCTTAGGCTCAAACACTCACACAATCAGTATACGCAATACCCTCTGCTCTTCACATTTGCTGCTTATTAATACTAAGAATCTGTTAGGAATAACAGATTCGGTTAGCTGACAAAGCCCCCTCCCCGTAACTAACCTCATATATGTATATATATATATATATATTTACTATATCTGTAAATATTATTCTGAGTTGTCCTGGGTCTAACATTATCTTCAACGGGCATGCCATACCTAAGATCAGAAGTATAGCGGCCCCTAAACCACTTGTACGTACATTGTGCTTTCATGAATGCTAAGATGATACAAGGTAAGGCATTTCACCATTCATCCATACACAATGCTCGATGCAGAGTTGTAACATCAACAAAATATCCTATTATACAACTATAGCTTCTTACTTCTCAAAAGTAATTAAAGACACATCGGTTGTTGTTTCACTTTCTCAAGTAATTTGCAACAGAAAATGGTAAAAGGCATGATGGAATGTGTCAATAATCAATATTTGTTATGTTGATTTTGTGGTTGCAAGCTCTACTCTTTAAAAGAATGTACAAATTCAGTTATGTGTCACAAATTCAGTTCTGTGTCAAGAGCTTAAGTCATTTTTATAATACATTTGAAGCTTCATAAGAGAATAAGCGTACTGCATTTTGATATGTCTGCTCTGCAAGTTCTTCTTTACTCATGTCTAGCAAAGATGCAACATAACTGAGTACCTGAAAGATTCATGGGAATTTCCTCAAAACGATCAATATGAAATATCTGAGGACATACATGAAGATAACATATATGCATAAGATGTGTCAAAATGAAGAGAGCATACAACAGCTACAAGACTGGAAGGGGTCGCAAAGCGTGCAGGACTTGAGATGAACAGACACACAAGCAAACATAATATGGGTCAAAATCATGGCCACCAAAGCGTCTTAAAAACATGGAAAAATAAGAAAGTAAAAGTTCTTTCCCCAAAGGTTGCCAAACCTGACGGGGAAAGAGAGAGGAACAAAATAAGCACACCCACAGGTGCCTACCAATATCCCATTACCTTGCAGACTGAGATTTAAAAGGTAATTTTTCAGAATAAGGTAGAATGTTGTAATCTGTTATTGAAAAGAGATTGGTGGGGTCTGAGGGAAATTCTATAATATCGTCAGACATTCACTAAAAGCTTGGCATCAATAGTCTAACATAACACATGTTGAAGCTAGTTTTCAGATATATAGGACAATGTCTACAAACAAAACAGATAGAGCAATACCGTTAACATGAAGCTTGGAAGACTTTTTTAGCAACAAGAAGTAATAATGAGATCTTTTGACATTAAATATTTGCATGAAACTGCGAATATATTGTTCATGTTTTCAATATTTTCTTTGACAACTTTACCCTGTACTTTTCTCTTTTATAGCCCTGAAAGTTATCTCTCAAACATCAACCTGTGTAAAGTATGATTTATGACAAACTGCGAAACAACAGGCCTCAGATAAATCAAAACTTTATGTGTAAAACTTAAAACAATATCAACAAGTGAGCAGATGAAGCGCAGATTGCATTCTTAGAGGGCCATAAAACAGATGTCAACTTAGGTTTCAATAAATAGTTGCATAAGCAATTTGGAAAAAAACAACTATGAATTTTCCTGATCACTAAAGAAGATAAGTCCCAAAGTATATATCTTTTTTTGTTAGTTGAGACTAAAAGAAGTGGACCACGAAGAAATAATCAAGAAAAGCCTAATTCAAAAGCTGAAAGTTTTCTTTGTTGAATTTCTTTCTGTTGCGCAATAATACCTTTGACCTCTTAAAGAAAACAATATAGAAAGTTGTATATGCTAAGAAAGATCCAAATTGAAAACAGCCAAATTGATTTCAAATTAAAAAAAAAAATACTTATTAGGAAAGGAAACCATTTCAATTTCAATTTGTCCTTAATAGTTTAGGTTCAATGAAAACTTAGAGACAGATCAAAGAACTTGTAGTGAAAAAAATTGTTTCTCAAAGGGAAATTCCTAATACCTGTACACAATGCAGGTTGAATTCAGCCATCAAAATTAGCTGAACTATTATATGCAAATATTTCTACAGCTGTTAAATCATACTTGAGGAAATATTTTTCAAATCCTTGCCTTTGATGAGACATGAGATTAGCCTTTGACAAGGGTGCATAAGATTAGCCTTTGATAAAGGTGTTAGCTGTCAATTACACCTGATACTGTCGACTGCTCAAAATCACCCTTATTGATGAGATATGAGATTAGCCTTTGATAAAGGTCTTAGCTGTCAATTACAGCTGGTACTGTTGACTGCACAAAATCACGCCTTTATAAGGGTGTAATATATATTAGTGAGATATGACAATTAATACTATTGACAACCCCTCTCAAATTCCTCAAATTGACGCTGGTAGGTCTACAAGCGTCAATTTGCCAACAAGAAACTAATGTTTGACATATCATGGATTTGATGAAAATATTGGCAATTTGTAGTGGTAGAGTTATGTGGGAGAGAGGACTTGATGATCATAGGCCTTCAGAATGGAGGGACAGTCAACTTCTATATGCTTTGTGTGTTCATGATATATAGGATTGGTTGCAATTTGAATAACACTAATGTTGTCCGCACGCAATGACATTGGTTGAACTAGAGAAAAACTAAACCCTACAAGAAGATCACATAGCCAAACTTTCTATGAATATGCAGTAGACATGGCACAATACTCTGCTTCAATGGAAGATTTGAAGACAGAATCTTATTTCTTGCATTCCCAAGAGATAACAGTGTCACCAATGAACATGCACCATCCCGTAGTAGATCTCCTAGTATCTAGACGGTTGGCCCAAACAACATCACTATAGGCTTGGAGTTGTAGTGAGAAATCAGTAGGAAAAAAATAAGCCATGATTGGGGGTGCCAAAGATGTATCGAATGATGTGTTGAACTATAGATAAATGATGTCGAGAGGATTGCATGAATCTGCTTACAATATGGACAACATAATAAATATCTGGACTTCCTTCAAAAAAAATATATATATATCTGGACAGGTAATGGTTAGATAAATATGACTACTCATTAGCTTTCTGTGTAAGAGAGGCCCCTCAAGAAGCTCTCCTCATCAGGTTGATATTTCGAGTTAATTTACAAAAAATCACTAGGTGAGGAAATAGGCATACAAGAGGGAAGTTTGATGTAAACTTCTTCCCTGAGATCACCATAGAGGGATGCATTCTTAAACTTCCATTTGATTATAGGGATTAATCCCTATTTGACGTTGATATATTTGTATATATATGACCCTAGCTCTACATAAAACATCAAGAAATATAACACAATACGAGGTTCTATTCAGTGAATAGAACTCTTGTTGTTTGTCTCAGTTTCTTCATCTTTTGCTTGAAGTTTGGCTTAAAAGAGTAGAACATTGTTTTTTTTATAATTTTGGGTCACTAGTTTTAGGTAACCTTCTGACCTCACTACTAGCACCAGTAGGGGCACTACTTGCTGATGAGTCACCCTTAGAAGTCTAATCTCAAAAGATATGTGTGAGTCCCACAAGCCAGTGTGCTCAGCACGTATAATTGCGCCTCGACCTCCCCCAATTCTCTAATGTCAACTCTATTATTTCGGTACTCTTTGTAGGTCTACTCATCTTAGTACCTCACGAGGCACACTAGCTCCCTTATACCACCATTCTCTCCAGCTATATTCATTGTGTTAGAAAATCAGAATATTTGATCTTCTAGGATATTTGATATACTTGTAAATATTTGATTAATAGCTATGATTCTAACTTACTAATTTAGGTTGAATATAATCTTTCATTTATTTAGGCTAATTGTTTTCTAAAATAAGACAAATGACTCTGTATATATTAGTGTATTCAGTATATGAAAAGAGCAGAGAAGAATTTCAATTTTTGTTCATGGTATCAAAGCCTCTCTATGGCACTTTTAAATCCAACAAACTCTCCTCTAAATCTTGGGCACTAGTTGCCGAACTCCTTTCAATTCTTCTTCACTTAATTCTGTTTTTGGCTTCTCATAATGCCATATTCATTTGAGAGTCAATCTACTATTATTAGTACCAATAATGGGGCTGAAACATTAGTTCAGTCAAAAGAAGAATTGCAGAACATACAATCTTCTTATAGGCTCAATAGTCGAAATTATCTTCAATCTTCTCAAGTGGTTTAAACCTTTCTCAAAGGAAAGGGTAAATTGAGTCATCTTACGGGAACTAGACCTTCTGCTGAAGATGGCACATTTGCAAAATGGGATGAAGAAGATTCCATGATCATGTCATGGTTGTGGAACTTTACAACACCTGAAGTGAGCCAAACCTATATGTTTTTAACAACTATAAGAGAAATTTGGGAAACTGTTCGTCAAACCTATTCAAAAATGCTAGACGTTGTGATAATTTACGAGATCCTAACCAAAATCAGCACCAGGTAACCTCTCGGTCACTAAGTACTATAGTACTATAAAAAGCTTGTGGCTTGAATTGGATTACTATCAAGATGTTAAATGAAGTGCAAAGAAGATATTGCAATGCTACGGAAGTTTGCAAAAAGAGAGAATCTTTGAATTTCTTGCAGGCCTTAACCTAGATTTGATCGAGTTCGAGTTCAAGTTCTTGGGAAAGAAGTTCTCCCATCACTTGATGGTGTTTTTTTCTATAATACAATCTAAGGAGAGTCGCCGAGGAGTGATGATTGACCATCGAATAAATGAAGGATCAGCTATGAATTCCACAAGGATGGTTACAATACTAAGGCCAATAAAAGGGACAAACAACCCAACCAAGAAGGGGTCCGGTGCACTTACTGACACCAAGGATACTTGCTGGAAACACCATGGAAAGCCTTCAAATGTTGGGGGAAAGGGAGGTAATCGCGGTACAACCTAGAGGACAAGCGCACATGACAAATGTTGAACTTATTCCTAGTGAACAGCCAAATCAAGTTGGTTTGCATTTGCAAACTCTTAGGGAAGAGGTAGAAAAGTTGAAATCCATGTGGAAATTAGCTGAGAAACCTAAAAGCCCTTGCTCTTTGGCCAACTCAGGTAAGTCCTCTAAAGGCATGTTTGGTAAAGAGATTATAGCTGTTTGACCCAAATTAACTATTTGACTCATGTTAAAAAGCTATTTATTTGTTTGGTTATGAGCTGGTTGGATTAGCTGATTCAACCCAACCAGCTAATTTTTTAAAAGCTCCTTAAGTGTAGCGTTTGGAGTTAGTTGTTTGCCTAATGACAATGTTGCCCTCTACTTTACTCTTTACTTTTGCCCTATGAGTTTTCAAAGTTGGCTTTTTTTATCGTACAATTATGTCGTGAAGTTAGGAAGAATATAATAAAAGGTAACTCCAAACGCTACACTTAAGGAGCTTTTAAAAAATTAGCTGGTTGGGTTGACAATGTTGCCCTCTATTTTACTCTTTACTTTTGCCCTATGTGTTTTCAAAGTTGGCTTTTTTTATCGTACAATTATGTCGTGAAGTTAGGAAGAATATAATAAAAAGGTTAATTAAACCTTTTAATCTTTATTTAATTTTATAATATTAGTTTACATTTAAAAATACCATAATATTAAAATTTTGAACATAAAGAGTCAAATCAAATTAATATTTTTAGTATATAACCACTATATATCGTATCTGTGTCATACTATAATTATAGATATTTTAATTTATTAAATAATAAAATTCATACATATTATATGAAAAAATAATAATATGTAGCTCGCTGCATCATTCATATTAATAAAGAATTTAACGTTGGATTATTATTATTATTATTAATGTTTTTTGTTAAAGTTATAAATTAAATTTTTGTAAAATTAAATATCTAAAATCTACATTCTTATAAGAATATTCAACGAAATACTAAGAAATATAATATTCATGCCCTCATAAGTCATTTTAAACATCAACAATTAATACTAAACAGCTAATTTTACTAAACATCTTTAATAAACAGCTGATATTATCCGCTGGTCAAATCAGCTGATATAATCAACTATTAGCTAACCGCTGATAGAATCAACTAACAGCTAATGCAATCCGTTGTTTGCCAAATAGGACCTAATTCTTATGCTCTTAGTGCCTCTTTTCCTATCCAAAATAGTACTTGGATCATAGATTCGAGTGCTACCGACGATATGCTTTTCTCATATCAGTCTTTTACCTCATACAAACCTTTGTCCTAGCAACAAAAAAATCAAAATTGCAGATGGAACTTATACTAGTATTGCAGGTCAAGGAACTATTTTCCTTAGTTTCACAATTATGTTAAAAGATGTCCATGTTCCTAAATTAGCTGTCAATCTTTTGTCCATAAAACAAATTACATGTGACTTGAATTGCAAAGCGATTTTCTATCTCACACATTGTACTTTGAAGGATCTGGTCTTGGGGAAGACGATTGGGCTTGCTAAGGAAAGGAATGGTTTCTACATCCTTGATACTAAGGAAGACAAAAACTCCTCCCTTTCAAAGTCTTATCTATCGTCTTGGTCATCCAGAATTTAATTTTCACAAAACTATGTTCCCATTGTTATTCAAAAATGTTGAAATGAGTAGTTTGCATTATGATGTGTGTGAACTTGCTAAATACAAGCGCGTTTCTTATCCATTTAGTAATACTAGAAGCATGGTTCCTTTTTCACTAATCGACTATGATATATGGCGTCCTTCTAGAATTCTAAAGATTACAAGGGCAAGGTCGTTTGTTAGCTTTATAGGTGATTGTACAAGAGTAACCAAGGTATATTTAACGAAAAACAAATCTGAAGTTGGGGAAATTTTTCCAAATGATCAAATATCAATTTGGAGTAAGAATCAAAAACTTATGAGTGTCTTGTGCCATTGTTAAAAGGTATCTAAGAAGATCTCTAATACCAATTGTTACCAACTAATATTTGATGGTTTACTTTAGTGATAAGAAGGTGGATTGGAAGCTAAGGAAAAAGATGAAGAAAAAGCAACAAAGAAAGAAGAATCAACGAAATAAGAGAGAGATGACATTCTGGAACAACTTCGTAACTAATTACTTTCCAAAATAGAAATTTATATTCCAACATAGTCAGTTACAATGGTAAGTTGACAATTTGGATAATGAGCTCCTTGATACATTGAATACAATAATTAGCCCACAACATAGCTACTGTGATGACTTCTAGTTGCCATAACAATTATTTAAAGTTTCCTTGTTACATATATAAACTTAAGAACCTATTTTTCAAGTTGGAAATTGTTCTCTCTAAGAGTGATTCATAGTTACTTAGGAATGATTCCTAAACCTTTAGAAACGAGTTCTAAGAATTCTTTAATGGGAATTCTTTATGCATAACCCTTGTACCTCCTATAAAACCATCTCAAAACTACCACCTTAAGAAAATACACAATCCATTAAAGAATTCACACTCTTGTTCATGATTCCATATTAGCATAAACGATGACTAAGAGAGCACAAAACCTTATCATATAATCATCACCAATAATGACAGAGAAGGGGGATAGGGTACATACAAGATGAATGTTTGCTGGATGATTAAATGTTTCTTTTGATGTTGATTGATTTCCCGAATCAGATGTAGCAAGGAGACTGTTAGTACTTGAAGCAGAATTTTCCCCTTCAGAATGAATCCGTTCTATTACAAAATCATCTCCAGCAACCAAAGACAGAGAATCTAATTCTTTACTTGGTAGGGCATCAGGTGCATCTGTCTCTAACAAAATTCTATCAAAAGATACCTGAAATTCTTTTGTCATTAGAATATTTAATTCTGAAAAATATAGGAATAGAGATGCTGATGCTAATAGTGAACTAACCGCCTTTAGCATTTTCTTTGCCTTTTGCTCTTTGATAGACATAAGAAAACCAGAAAATGAAAAGTACGCGCCAAGTTTGGTGAATTCAGGAACCATATCGGGTGAACCTAGATACGAATGGAGAATAATACCAGCTGGGAAAGGTCCTGTGTTTCTGAAGTTTACAAATATGCATATTAAAGATAGTGACAAAGATTAGACGGTATAAGAATATAGTGCATGCCAAAGCTTATGTTGAACAATATGTGATGAAGCATAAGCTAGCTGAAACATCAAGCAGCCATTGAATTTGCTTTAAAGGAGAGTTGAGAAAATGATTAATATCCAAACTATACAGTTGGAAGATGTTCACCATGTTCTACAATAACCTAGAGGCAAAGTTAGGATTTCAAATATGAAATGCATCATCTCAACTTTTAGTTGAAATTAAAACTTCAAAAAGAGTAAACCTATCTCTTTCTCTTTCTAACATTAAAGTTCCAATAGAAAAGCTATTCAACAACCACCGGATTTCTTTTGAGGCGAGATTGACAATGACTTTCATCTAACTTGAGTATGAAGATGTTTTTTTGGACACTTCAAAGCAACGCAGAAGTAAAGTTAGGGCTAAATACAAGATTCCCCTGAACTTTACTCGAATTTCAAATGCACCCCTAACCTATCAATTAGAACTTCACAAGCTTAAATGTTATTAAAAGTTTCAATCTAACCCTTTTCATGATTCTTACAGTAAAATGTCCAGCAGTACCATCAGAAAAGATGAATTGGGCAACTGTTAACACATATTATAGCGAAGGATACATCATTCTATGCAATGCTATTGTACATTTCAAATGCAGAGTGATACAATTTCTTTTAAAGTCTAAAGTCTATGTGTAAGGTAAAAAATTAAGTGATGACAGAATGCATTCGAATTCAGCATCAGATCCTGGAGATGCCTATTTGGAAAGAAAATACTAAAAACATTTCTATTTATCCATTCGTAAATAACTCAAGGTAATAATCTGATGTGAAATAGAAAAAGAATGTGTTCCTACTTCATTATCTCAAGAAGATAACCGAAAGCACGAACACAGTGAACAGAGGCTGGTCGATTCAACTCTTTTGCAAGTTCAAGTTGTTTTTGGAATACTTCAACCTACAAAGGAAACTTCATGCATCAGAAAAACTCCAAGAGCAGTACTTACAAATGAAATGAAAACTTGAAATGATTTTAAATGAAGTGAAAGAAGTTGCAACCAGAAATTGTGGCAATAAGTAATGGTATCTATTAGATTACAGCAAGATACTTTTGAACATGACATAGTAAAAGGATAACTACTCCGATAAGTTCCACACAGCTCTGGTGTCAAAATCATTAGGATTATGAAAATAAAAGGAAAGGCATGGCCCACGCTTTAAGAAAACTTAAGCTAGATCATAATTACATGAGAACCTTGATGATTGAAAAGAGTCAACTAAACTATTTATGTGGTATGCTATTGAGGTAGGACAGATAGAAGATATCTCAGTTAACCAATAAAACTCATGCAAATGCAAAAAAACTGGGCTGCTGAAAATTTTTAGGTTTGGAGGAGTTCAAATTTTGGGTTTGAAGTATCAGGTTAAGGTTGCTAGAATTCATATTAGGATTAACTAAAGTAATGAAAACAAAAAGATAGACAGTTGTAAGAAGCCATGAATTATGAATCTAACAAGCACCCTTAAGAGAAAACATCAAACTTTCCAATTTCAGAACTCAATAATCTGTTGATAAATTTTGCATTACTCATTGAAATGTTGAATACATATATATAACAAAAAATTTAGGAACTCTAACTTTAGCAATACAGGAATTCCATCTAAGATGTTCATAATAGAACTAGATCCTACTCTGACAAGGATTCTATATTCTAAATAGATTTATCCTAAACAAATTAGGACAATAAAAATAGCTTATTTTTAAGTGCTATCTGCTGGGCCCCGTTTCCGAAGCCCAGCTATCCGAACACGAAACCAGAAAACGCTAGCGGGCCTCTAAAAGGATTTTCTCAACAAATCCTTAACTAATCCATTTTTAATTTAATCATTGAAAAGAACACAACGAGAAGTCAAACTGTTGCTAAGAATCACAACAAGAAATACCAAAGAGGACCAGGGGATGTCCGTTAAACGGACACACATGTCCGTTAAACGGACATCGATTGGTCAAAAATGCACAATCTCTCCCGAGAGATTGTGACGGACACTCGTGTCCGTTTGACGGACACACGCTGGGCGAAAACCTCAATTGCACCCGAGAGTGTCCGTTAAACGGACACCCATGTCCGCTTAATGGACATGCACTGGGCAAATGGGTTAAGGCATCCGAGGCTGTCCGTTAAACGGACACACATGTCCGTTAAACGGACAAACGCTGGACAAAAGGGCCAAATACACCCGAATGTGTCCGTTAAACGGACACTTATGTCCGTTCGACGGACACGCCCTGGGCAAAGACCCCTAACTCACCCGAGAGTGTCCGTTAAACGGACACCAATGTCCGCTTAACGGACACACCCTGGACTACTAGTCCAGACCTTCTTTTTCCTCCTTACCAACACCTCTATCCAACCAAACTCCACATACACTTCTAAACTTCTCAAATTCAATCTTTCAAGTGTAATAACACTTCTTAGTCACTCAATTACCACTTCAAATGCATCGATTTCTCAAAACACAAATCAAAGCTCATATCAAACACAATCCCCAAACACTCACCATAGCCATCAACTTCATGTCTCCCCATTCAACACACAACTCTCATATTCATATTTTGATTTTACTTCATCACTTGCGACACCAATAACTCACAACTTCAATACTTTCACCACAACCTTATTCACACATTCATCTTCTAATTAGCATCTTATTCTAAAGCAAAACAAGACTTCACAAACATAACGAAAAGTACATACAATCACAAAATCCATTTCCGCAAACATATTCATAGATAAAAGGAGATCCTCAATTTCCTGCTCTTGATAATAAGCAAAATGAAACATTGAACAAACCTTATTTACAAATCCATATACAATTTATAAGCTTACAACAATTACAGATAAATGCCCAAGGTTCATCATCTTAATAAACTATACAAAAGGTTCAACTATCTTAAAGAAAAAGCTATCTATCCCGAAGCTTGATCCATTGTCTTGCAAGGATCGCTAAGTTGTCTCGCACTGCACCTGAGGAGGGGGAAAACGTGGGTTGAGCTTCGCAGCTCAGTGGCTAAAGTATTTATAGCCATTGGCTTTAGAGCCACACAACCAACCATACACATATCTATAGATCACAAGCATATATATATTTACATAAGCAGCACATTTACATTTCATATCACATGGCATAATTCATACATCATTACACATTGGAGGCAATTCCATTCAACATAATTTG
>JAOTBA010000204.1:27029877-27060365 GCA_025629845.1 Erythroxylum squamatum | reverse complement strand
ACACTCCACAAATGATGTAATTAACCAAGTCTGCATACCATGGTGTTGCAAGAGATGATATAGCTAATAGTTGTTCTTCCGGAATGGGATCATCAATCGGATAGTCTTCCCTGGGAACAGTAATCCGGGAATGGTGATCAGCTACTACAGCTTTATCCTTGATTTCCAAATCAAATTCTTGCAGTAATAAGACCCATCGGATAAGATGTGGTTTGGAGTCCTTCTTCTTCAGCAAATGTCGTATAGCTGCATGATCTCTAAAGATAACCACTTTAGAATTAATTAGGTAAGATCGAAACTTTTCAAGAGCAAAAATAACAACTAAATTTTTTTTTTCTGTGGTGGCATAATTGATCTGAGCCTCATCTAAAGTACGACTAGCGTAGTAGATGGCATAAGGCTTGTTGTCTTTTCTTTGTCCCAAAACAGCTCCCAAAGCATGATCACTTGCATCGCACATCACTTCAAATGGAAGATTCCAATCAGGTGCTTGCATAATCGGAGTTGTAACTAAAGCATCTTTCAACCTGTAATAAACAATCAAACAATCCTCATTAAATTCAAAAGGTATATCCTTGACAAGTAAACGTGTGAGAGGTTTTGCTATTTTGGAAAAAATCTTTAATGAACCGTCGGTAAAAACCAACATGTCCAAGGAAACTTCTCATACCTTTTACTGAGGGAGGTGGGGGTAATTTTTCAATTACTTCAAATTTTGCTTTGTCAACTTCAATACCTTTACTTGACACCAAATGACCCAACACAATCCCCTTTTGGACCATAAAGTGGCACTTCTCCCAATTCAAAACTAAATTAGCTTCTTCTCATTTTTCCAACACTTTTGACAAAATTTTCAAACAATCATCAAATGACAAACCATAAACAGAGAAATCATCCATAAACACTTTCATTATGTTTTCAATGAAATCAGAAAATATGGCCATCATACAACGTTGGAAAGTAGCAGGGGCATTACAAAGACAAAAAGGGATTCTCCTATATGCAAAGGTACCATAAGGACATGTAAAAGTGGTTTTATCCTGATCTTGTAGGTGAATGGGAATCTGGAAGAAACCCGAATAACCATCAAGATAGCAAAAGTAAGAGTTCCTAGCAAGTCTTTCTAACATCTGGTCAATGAAGGGAAGGGGAAAATGGTCTTTCCTAGTCGCAGAATTCAACTTACGGTAATCTATGCACATTCTCCACCTGGTGACAGTCCTAGTGGGAATGAGTTCATTCTTTTCATTTGTCACCACATTCATCCCTCCTTTCTTAGGAACTGCATGGACTGGACTAACCTACTTACTATCCAAAATAGGGTAAATTATGCTAACCTTAAGTAACTTCAAAATTTCCTCTTTAACCACTTCTTGCATACTAGGATTTAACCTCCTTTGATGTTCAATGGTAGGCCTATGGTCGTCCTCCATTAAGATTTTATGCATGCACATAAAAGGATGAATTCCCTTAAGGTCATCTAGAGAATAACCTATGACCTTTTATAATTTCTTAAGATACTAACAAGTTTTTCAGTATCAACAGCATCCAAGTTAGCATTCACAACCACAGGATAAGTAGAATCAGGGCCCAGAAATTCATACCTTAGATTGGAGGGAAGAGGTTTGAGTTCTACCTCATGTGATTTCACTTCAGTTGGTTGATCCACTTCTAGAACTTCAAACTGCTCTTCTTTAGCCTTGTAATTTGCAGGGAGATTTGCTAAAGCTTTAGCAATCATGGCTACTTCTGGAATCTCATCACTTGGTGTTCTATTAGTAATTAAACAATGCTCTAGAAAATCATCCGAATATTGTTTAGACAAATGGGTATTTACAATGGAACCAATTACATCAATTCTAAAACAATCATTAGACAAGCTTGGGAATTTAGTAGCTTTTGAAAGGTTAAACTAAACACAATCCTCACCAATCTCAAAAGATAATTTCCCATTTTTCACATCTATCTGACATCCTACTGTAGCCAAAAATGGCCTCCTAAGAATGATTGGGGTGCGAGTGTCTTCCTCCATTTTCAAAATAACAAAATCAATAAGCACATATAAATTACCTACTTTAATAGGCACATCTTCCAATACACCAACAGAATATTTAACAGATCAATCTGCTAATTGCAAAGCAACAGTAGTAGGTATCAACTCTCCTAAATCAAGGTTCTTACAAAAAGATAGCGGCATTAAACTCACACTTGACCCTAAATCATACAAAGCACGTTCAATTGTAACTTTACTAATTTGACAAGCAATTGAAAAACTACCAGGATCTTTAAGTTTAGGAGGAAGCTTGTTTTGAATGCCAGCACTACATTCAACAGTCAAGGCAACAGTTTCATGCTCTTCTAGCTTTCTTTTATTTGACAAAATTTCTTTTAAAAACTTAGCATAAGAAGGCATTTGAGAAAGTACATCTGTGAAAGGAATGTTATTGTAGAGCTTTTTTAGAACTTTTAATAATTTCCCAAATTAAGAATCTAACTTGGCTTTTGCCATTCTATGCGGAAAGGGTATTGGAGGGGTGTATAGTTTTTGGGATGGCTATTCTGGTTCCTCAAAAGGATCAGCATCCTCACTTTTCTTATCCTTCTCAACTTCTACCCCTTTACTAACCTTGTCCTGAGTTTCAACTGCACCCTCTTTTGCAACTTCGTTCCTAAGATCTTGGGGTCCTGCTAATTGTTTTCCAGTTCTCAATGTGACGGCTTTACAATGCTCCCTAGGATTAGTTTCAGGTTGACTAGGTAATTTACCTGGTGGTGTAGTCGATGAACTAGCCTGATTTGCTATTTGGTTCTCAAACAACTTGTTATGAGCAGCTAACAGGTCTACCTTAGAGGTTAATTGCTTAATGGTTTCATCTTGTTGTCTTTGGGCTAGTAACATAGATTTTATCATACTTTCCATGTTTGATTTTAGAGGTCCTGGTGGATTGGAAGGTCTTTGAAATCTAGAAGGTAGTATAATGTTTGGCTGAAAAGGGGGGTTTTGGTTATTCCTCCAGGAGAAACTAGGATTGTTCCTCCAACCTGGGTTGTAAGTGTTTGAGCGTGGATCAAATTGAGGTCTAGGGTTAAAGTTGTTAATGGCATGAACTTGGTCACTACCCTGCTCTTGCGCAAAAGGACTACCAATTTGACAATTAACAGATGCATGATCAACAGAATTAACATTCAACGATCTAACCTGTGAGTCATGGCATCAACTTTAGCATAAAGTATAGTAAGTGCATCAACATCATACTTACCTAGAGTACGTTTTGCTGCTCCTCGTTCATTGGACCATTGGTAGTTATTGAGAGACATCTCTTCAATAAGATCGTATGCATCAACATAAGTTTTATTCAAAATTGCTCCACCAGCTGCAGAATCGATTAATGTCCTCATTGACTGGAGTAATCCATTGTAGAAGTTATGAAGGACCATCCAAGTTGGTAAGCCATGGTATGAACATAAGCGAAGTAAATCTTTATAACGCTCCCACGCTTCATAGAACATCTCATCATCTTTTTGTGTGAATGTTGAGATTTGATTCCTGAGATTTCTTGTTTTGCTTGGAGGAAAATACTTGGCTAAGAACGTCCTGGAGAGTTAATCCCATGTAGTAATATAGATCCAGCAGGAAGTGAATGAAGCCATGCTCTTGCCTTATCCTTTAAAGAGAATGGGAAAAGGCGGAGACGAATTGCATCTGGGGTGACTCCATTCATTTTCAGAGTGTCACAAACTTCAAGAAATATTGTTAAGTGCATATTTGGATCCTCGACCGGTGACCCTCCAAATTGCGACTACTGCACCATAGAGATAAGGGATGGTTTCAACTCTAAATTATTTGCTTCCACATTTGAATTCCGAATCCCTAAAGTATTTTCTTGAACCCCCAACTTTGCATAATCACGAAGTCATAGTCCTACTCCTTCTGCCATTGTATTGCTACTGCTGGCAGTTGTCGCCTTCTTCTTATTTACAAACCTCTGTCTCTTTCTCCTGTGGTACGTTCTTTCAATCTCAGGAACAAATGTGGCTGTGAAAATATATTGCATATAAATCTCAATTCGCCACTATAATTAGAATAGAATTTAGTAAAGCTTAGTCAACTTTGTTCAAAAAAATTCAATATTTGACACAAGTCCCCGACAACGGCACCAAAAACTTGATAAGCTCCGCAAGTATACAGGTTTAGTTGAAGCAATCAAGTGTCGATCCACAAGGAATAGGTCAAAGTACTAAATTTATACCTTCTAAATTTGCTAAGCAATTGAATATGAAAATTCATTTGTAAAGGAAATATCAATACATGATTAGCAGAATTAAACCTAATATTCTAGGAATTTATTCTAACAAAGAATTCATGCCATCCTTATGAAATAAAATATTGATCTAAGTATATTAACCCACTCTTACCAATTAATTCTTTTGAAGTAATTCACGGGTTGATTCCAATTTTTAAACTAGTTTCCTAGACTAAAATCGAATCCAACCCAATGAAAGCAATGGTTAATCTCAAATACTCTTAATGAAGAATCCTATTTCTAGATGTTCTTTCAATTAAATCTAATATAGTAATTCAGACATTAAACATCACTTTTCAGTACTTAGTTTAACATCTATCAACATTCAATAAGAAACCCTAGATTAGATAGATCAAATCTTCATTAGATCAAAATACAATACTAAAATCAAGACAACATTGAATTTAGAAGTAAAGACATAAGGTTTAATGCATAAATCCCAAATTGAAACAAACATCCTAGAATAAGAAAATTTACAAAGTCACGACTGAATTCAACTAAAGAGTAAAATCATAAACATGAACATCCAAGACAAATATCAAATAAAAGAGGAGGAGAAAGAATTCCACTTGATTTTTGAATCTTGATTTCTCATATTCAAGTCTCCTTTTATGATTTCTCCATTCTTTTTCTTTTTCTCCTTTTCCTTCTTCTCCTCCTTCTTCCCCTTCTCTGTCCAAAGTCACTGCCTTTTTAACTACTGGAAAATCGTCAATAACTATCGTACACGGGCCGTGTGGCAATACACAAGCAGACCGTGTTCTTCTCAGGTTTGGTTGCCTTTTCGTTATTGGACGATCAATGTTAATTTACACGGACCTGACCGTGTACTCCTCGGATCTTTACTAAAATCTGGCAAATTTTACATGGGCTTACGTGGGCTACGTCTCTTTACACAGGTAGACCATGTATTCCTTTGGTTATCTTCATTTTTCTCCCATAAAATCTGCAAACACTGAAAACAAAGTAACAGTACCAAATTTACAAAGAATAAAGGCAGTTTAACATCATTCAATACGAAAACAATGACAAAATAGATATAAAATATATCAAGAATAACAACTTATCACTTGTCCCATCCCAATGGACACTTATTGGAGCTTTTAGTTTCTTCTTGAGATGATTCTCAATCATGATGAGAGCTTCTTTCATCAAACTTTAGCTCATACCTTATCCTACCCAAATGAAGATTTCCTTGTCCTTGCAAAGCAGTTCACACTATACTTTTCATATTATCTTTTTGTGCCTCAAACCCCCTTTTAAGATTATCTAAGCAGAGTGTAACATTTTCAAGTTGCTTTGCCATTAGCTTTTCCGTCTTCTTTATGAAGTCGTCAACACCACCAATTTCAAATATTAGCCTACTTAATTCTCTAATGGTACACCACAAAGAATTAAGATTTGAGGAGGAAATACTCAATTTCATTGAGCTGAATCACATAAATTCCATTCTAAAATCTAATGAAAATTATATGCTCTAATGCCTATATAGGCTTAGAAATAACAAAACTTAATCTCACTCTAATTAAGAAAACAACCACACTCCTATTAGAATTAAGAAATCTTAATCTTACTATATATAGGAAAACAACCACACTTATATTGAAATTAAGAAAGCTTAATCCTACTTTAATTGAAAAAACCAATCTTATTATTAGAATTCAGATAATAACTAATAAAATCGTAAATAAATTAGCTTTTTAATGGCCAAAATAAGGTATGTCCAGCCCATTACTCGCAATAATTAACTATGGTTTTGCAATTACGCCTAATGCTCCTTTATTAAGGTGACATCATCATGGTACCAACCCTTATTATTGGATAAATTTTCTTATTATCATTTGCAATGTTAGTTCTTCTTGGTGTAGATCATTAGGAAAAATCTCTTTTATCATTAGTTATATAGTCTAAAGATCCACTAATTATAGGCTTTGTCCATATTGGAACTAAAAATGATTATACTTGTCTTGGCATTATAAGCTTTGGCTAGATTCAAAGGAAGAGTTAGGTCACTTGTAATTGAAGCTTGACTTACTAAGGCAGTTGCTTAACACATATTTATTTGCACACCCTTGCCTATGCTACTAACCTCTCTTTGTTTGTGTTTTTTTTTGTAACTCAAGCCACCATTCTCGATAGTCATGAATTTTGAAGCATGTCTCTCGAGTGTGTTTAGATCCTCCACATTGAGAGCATTTCTATCCATTAAATATAATTTTCAACTTAGCAGTGAAATTTGACTTCTCACTTTGAAAGGAACTAGCTACACAAATTTTGATCTTCAAGCATTTAGATGCCAACACAACTTAATGATTCTCGAATCATAGTTCCTATCATCACTGCTTGACATCATCATCATCATACCCAGTTTGAAGTCCCGCATTGAGGCGGGGGCTGGGGAGGTCTTATAATACGCAGCCTTACCCCTACAAAGTAGAGAGGCTGTTTTCCGGTAGACCCACATGCAGATGTGACAGGTACAATGATGCAGAATACCATATGCAAGAATTTAAGAACTGCCACGCATAGAAATTGAGTAACTAGAATCGCACTTAAAAGACAAAAAGGACATACCTGCTCGTTGGCCAGATCAAAAGAAACTAGACCTTTTACCGTACCTCTTGTAAAGACCGGCTCGTGTTGTCGCTACTCGCTCTAAAAGTCGACACTTATCTACCTGAAAAAAAGAATAAAAAAAGGAAAAAAAGAAAAAAAGAGAGGAAGAAAAAGAAAGAAAAAAATTGTAAGGTACGATTTTTGGTCCGCCCCTAACTACGCCTGACCTGAAGCCATGATCAACACCTTACTACTCGCAAAGGTATAAAGGACATGGGGTTATACTTCCTATCGTTTAAGTAAGAGACACGAGGACTCTAATGGGTGTCATTTACCCTTATCCTATCACGCCAGACTTTCCTAATTCTAGTAACGGCCTCAGTGAGAGCCAACTCTGACATATCACTCTTGATCACTTCCCTCTAGGTCTTGTACGGCCTTCCTTTCCTCCTCTTGTAGCCACTAAGATTTATCATCTCACCGCTGCGTACCGGCGCGTCCAAAGGCATCTTGTGCACATGTCCAAATCACCTAAGTCTCTTCTCGCACAACTTGCCTGCAATACTAGCAACCTGGAGTCTGGCCCGCACTACCTGATTCCGTACCCTATCCTGTATGGTAAGGCCACACATCCATCGAAGCATACGCATTTCTGCTACCAACAACTGACGCGTATGGCTACGTCTCGTAGGCCAACACTCTGCCCCATATAACATGGTTGGCCGAATAACCATTTTATAGAACTTTCCTTTGAGTTTTATAGGGACCTTTTTATCACATAAAACACCTGATGCACCCCGCCAGTTGGACCACCCAGATCTAATACGGTGTAATATATCGTCATCTATGTTACCATCACTCTGCTTGACATACTACCTCTAATCTAATATGGACATATGCCTGCACCATAGTGGGGAATAGTTTTATTTGTATAATCTCTCTTCGAATGTCGTTTAGATGATCTTGTAAACCATCCAAAAAACTAGACACTTAATCTTCTTAAATGATATTACTATAGTGTTGAATATATATCGGGCATTGCATCAAGTTTAGTCTTTGGAAATCAATTTCCCTCTATTATCCTAGTAAATAATTGTAATAATTTTTTAATAAGCCACCTACTTGCCTTAGACATAATGCTCTGTGTTAAAGATCATATACTTGAGAGACATTACTCCAGTCAAAATAGGTTGCTGCTATTTTAGAGAATATGATAAACTTTTCAATTAATATGGGTCCATGGAATTAAGTAACCAACCTTTCACTATAGCACCATATGTGCACCATCTTTGAAAAGTAGGGACTATTGGTGTTGATAGGGATAAATCACCATTTCTATGTCCTAGCTTGTCTTTACCGAATATGTATATCTCCATCAACTGAGACCAAAGTATATAATTAGTCTCATCTAACTTAATCTCACTTTGTGCAATAATTATATTGTTTATTAGAGTCATAGTTGTAGTTCTAAATAGAACTTCAACTATTTTATTAGTCAATTCTAGCAAGATAGAAGAAGCAAAAATTTCAGGTGATTATTTCGGAGTGTGAATCTTCATTGACCATGATGAAGACCAAAGTGCATAGTTACTCCTATCTAACTTAATTTTAATCTGTGCAAAGAGGTAGTTTTAACTATAACTTCAACTATTTTTTTTGGTTAATTCTGACAAGATAGAAGAAGAAATCCCAAAAGAACTCCAACCATTTTTCAGTTAATTCTGACATGGTTCATTTGCTTGCTTTTAATCTAAATTTAAAAGAAATATAATTTGAACTTGTGCATACATTTTCAAATTTTTGGATACTGCTTACCGTGTGGATGAGTAGAAAAATGAGAAAAAATGTTGGAACAACATTTGAAGAATTGGGGTTGCCATAAATCTGGATGGTTGATCATATGATTGTTGGATTTTGGAACCAGAATTTAACCAAAAAATAGAATAAAAAAGAGATAATGTAAGATGCAATTTATTGATGAGTTGCACTTTACATTGATGCTGAAGGCCAAAATATATAAGTAAAGAAATAAAAAACTTAGCTAATATCTCAGTAAAGATTAAGCAAATAAATCAAAGATTTAAAAGTTTAAATCCTAGCATATAACAACATTATCTTAACAGATAAAATTTTATATTCTAACAAATAACAGATCTTGTCTTTACTATTCTATCTTACCACTCCCAAATTTTATCTTTACACAAAGATTATATTTTTAACAACTTTGAATTATTCTCAAACATTCCCTCTTGATTCAAAGCTGTAAGACTTTTTAAATTTGATGATGTACTTCTCATCACCCTTTAATAGTTGGAGCACATCTCTCAACAATTCTTTTCTTTGTAGCACTTCTCTCTATTCTTCAACATGAGCACTTCTCTCATCATTTATCTCCATAGAACACTTCTCTCTATGATGCGTCTTGGTGCACTTCTCACCAACTAAAAGAGGTTGTTTTCTTCAATCATTTGCACTGTGTTTGCTTGTTCTCCATTGTTGAACTTGCAATTCTTTTTCAAATGTCCAAATCGTTTACACCTAAAGCATCAAAACTTCCCTTTATGCTAGCAATCTTTCTCTTCATTACCAACTTCTCACAATGGCCACATTGAGGAATGTTTCCTTTTTTTTTTATGACGAAATCTTTGCTAGATAGTCTCCCTCCACCATCTTTCCATTTTCTTGGTTTCTCATTGCCCTTCTTTGCTCTTGAGCTTGTAAAACATTAATCAATCATAGGTCCCTCAAGATCTTTAAGAGCTTTGATACTTGGTTGGATTTAGAACCAGAATTTAACCAAAAAATAGAATAGAAAGGAGATATTGTAAGAGGCAATTTATTGATGAGTTGCCCTTTACATTGACGCTGAAGACCTAAATATATAAGCAATGAAATAACAAACTTATCTAATATATCTCGGTAAAGATTAAGCAAACAAATCAAAGATTTAAAAGTTTAAATCCTAACATATAACAACTTTATCTTAACAGATAAAATTTTATCTTCTAACAAATAGCAGATGTCATCTTTACTACTCTATCTTAATACTCCCAAATTTTTACATTTTTAAAATCATTCTCTAACAATGATAATATGAGTCTTAAATAGTTGTTGACAGAAGAGCATAAGATTTGTTTGTAGGGTTGGCAGCTTAGCTAGAACGATAAAGTTGATGAAAGTGGTATAAAAGCAAGGCATCACTTTAATGTTGGAATAATTGTATTAGCATGCACAAGTTGTGTGCTATATCTGCGTAGTTGTATGTCTTCACTTTATATCAAAATAACGAACTGAAGTTGTAAACCTTGTGAGAAGAAAAAGAAAATACAATGTTGGTAGAATAATAGTTATCTAGAGGAATGATTAGTTCAAATGGAGAACTTGATTCCGTTTGCGGTGACGTTGGAACTGAAGGGAAAGTGATTTTCTTCACTTTTGATAAGAAATCATATCAAAAGCAAGTGAAGAAATCCCTTTTTTGTTTCCTGATGTTCTGTTCAATTTAGAGCATTTTTCTAAGATTCAACTTTAAAATCTGGGGATTTGATTTGATATTTAATGGCAAAGCTCAACTTTTAAGGAGAATTAGCTCCTCCTCCCAACTTTTATGTCTGGCATTTGCCTCCACTTTCTATCACTTCATGCATTTTCATGCTTTTGTTAGTTAAGATCATAATTTACTCTGGGAAAACCAGAAACCTTATCCTTGTTGCATCTATTCTACCCACAAAGTTGGCTAGGTGGTGTTCTCATTTTGTTTATCATCGTAAGTCTACAAAACTATAATTGAATACAGAATATCAGATAAAGAAAAAAGTTGATCAGTTTTCACTTAACCCCGTCGGCTTGAGATTCTAACCAAACTTTAACCATTTAAATTTCTTGGTGGACAGTAGACACTAGTATTTGAATTGAAATTGAAAACAACATGCTTAATTAGGCGATAGACAAGAATATTTGAAGGGCTGGAACACATGCTAATCACAGGCACTTTTAGCGACAGCTAATCTTATTACCGAAAATCAAATTAACCTTGTCGGATGATTAAGACACGCTTTTTCCCATATTACAATGTTCTTTGTCTTAGTTGTACAACTCATTATTATGTATGTTCTCTCAAACTTGAACTCACCTCACCAATAATTATTTCATTGTCTAAGAAGAGCTAATTTATGAGTTGAACGTGGCTATAGCAATTTACACGACGACAATCTGGCCTAAAATATAATTAACATAGTGCTGGTTGGTAACGTGGAGGCATATTCGATTTCCATCAACATAATGTACGTACTTTTTTTCCTTTTGCACTGTTGATTGTTAAATAAGCTAAAGAAAAGAATGACTAACAAATAATATGTCAAAAGTAATCATTCTGCAATTCCTTGGCACGCACGTAGATTTCTAGCGCACACGTTCGTGTCAACAATTTCCAGATTGGGCCGAGTAGTGTTTCTATGAGAGCTTCCCCTGTTTCAATTTCATGGCCTATTGGATCTGCCATAACCAGTCATTAGTTGCTGAGAAGCTCTTGTCACCTTTTATTGACCTTTTCCATTTTTAGTATTTTAAATTTATATTTTAAAATAGATCCATGCAAACGTGGTTATATTAATTTGTTTAAATTTATATTTTCATCCTCAAATATATTTTATATCTAGTTTTTCTAACTAAAAAGTTTCTTTCAAATTTTAAAATTTTCATTATAGTATAAATCAAATTCTAATAGTTGAAAATGTTTAAAATCTATCGATTTCAATTTTAACTAACAAAATTTTTGTTTTAATTAAGTTTTCGATAATGATATATGATATATCTTCTTTTGTTTTTTAATTTTGATCTATTGTCAACCTAAAACCCATCTGATTCCGGTGGATTCCACTACTATCTAACGAAAGTGAAATGTCCCTCACTATTTAATTTCCCTCGTATCTGTTGTCTTGAGCACTCCACCTTTTAACATAAGAGAACAAATGCATTTAAATGATTCTTTATATTTGTTCCAACTGATAAATGCCGGTTTAACCTTTAGTAACTTGGCACAATCAATTTATTGATAGTTATGATCTTCAAGCTATGACTCTCTTTCAATCCTAATGATTGCATCACATTGAGAAGAAAGTGCTAGAAAATTAAAAAGAGATCTGATCTCATATGTAAAGGAATTATTACGAATTTTTTTTATATAATTTCTCAAAAGCCATACTTATTTATATTATATAAAATATAGTTGGGTCGGTCGTGCTAGGCTTAGGCCTAGACCCGGAACGACATACGGCCCGGTCGGTCCATTCATAAATGGTGACCTAAACCTAGCAGGTATTTCTTATATAAGGGGCTACTTCATTGAGATACAGGTATGACGTTAGAACCCTATTTCTCTTTGTTTACAGCCACAAAAACCCTCACAAAAATACTAACTTAAGCGTCGGAGGGACCTGCCGGCAATCAACCCCCGGCGTGCCTTTTTGTTATTTTGCAGGTACTTCTAGCTACAATCACTCATAATCATGGATCCAAGCAATGGCGTCCAGCCCCAGTAGATTCAGACAGAACCACTATTAATAACTCTTTTATATTTTTTATTTTATAATACTCGTCAATAGGGTTATTTAGTGCGCAAGGCTTCCCGTTTTGAGAAGATCAAAAGAGGGTCATCAATTGTACGCAGTTTTTTCTTTATATTTTACAAAGATAAATTTATATCTTATATCTTATATCTTATTATATATATTAGATTTACATTGAAAATTTTAATTTTTGGTTGAATGATATATAAATGTGGAAATGTTAGAATGCCAATATTATAGTTTAATACTATACCTATTTACAATCTATTTATAAGGGTAGAAGATACAATACTTCCTTATTATTTAAGTAACTTTAAGAAAAACTTTCTAATTTTTACAACACTCCAAAACAATTATTTTTTATTTTAAAATTTATTTTTCTTAGACTTTTATTAAAAAGTAACGGTGAATTTCACAGATAGACCAATCAAATATTGTTGATATATGATGATTCGATTCAACTCTAATTAAATTCAACTCAAACTAATAATTTATTATAATTATCTTAAAATATTAGTTGAGTATGGTTTGATTAATTAAAGTTGGCTAAATTAGGTTGCCTTGTCAATAATATTTAATTGGTCAATATATATATATATATATATATATATATATATTGTTATTTTTAACAAAAACTTAAGAAAATATTTTTAATATTTTAATAATACAAGAAATTTTAAAAAAATAAAGAATTTGTTAAATTAATTAAACACTTAAATCTTATAGGAATTTTGTGGTTTGTGTTCTTTCTGATTTGATTTTTCCTTGGAATAAAGGTAAAAGTAAAGTATTCTAAAGGGGGTTAGCTGGGAGACCCCAGAGTTCAACGATGAAGTTATCAGTGCTTGATGGAACAAAGTTGGACTCTATATAATATGTGCGTTTATCACTCTTAAACTAGGTAAAGGTAAAGTGTTTTTTTTTAATACAGCGCAAAGAAAAGATTGGACCAAACTCTCTTCTCCCTTCTCCTTGGCTGGTAACAACAACGATCGTGCTCGTCCTACCAAACGTACGAAACCTCCAGATCCTCCACCGGACAATGCCACCCCTGGCTTCGTCCAGCCCCCTGGTCCCCCTGTCTTTGGCAGCCCTGTTCCGAAACAGATGTCCTGGAAGGATAAAGTGCTCAACCGGGAACGCCTCAAGGCTGCTTCCTACGAGGCCCAGGATAAAGCCCCTGTGAATCTCCTCGAGGCTGGCATCGTCACCAGAGAATATAAGGACGGTGCCCCGCATCCTCCTATTTTTCATATGGATCCACCTACCTGGCTTCTCTTGAGGCCCCCTGGCGGCAATCGGTTGTTGTTAAACTTTTGGGTCGCTCCATCTCCTACCGGATCCTCTATGCCAAAATTGAGCAGCTGTGGAAGCTGTTCGGTGGTTTTGACGTCTTAGACATTGGCCACAATTACTTTCTCGTCAAATTTGACAATAGTGCGGACCTCGAATTTACAATGGATAAGGGCCCCTGGATGATTTTTGACCATTACCTGTCTGTTCGCCCTTGGTATCCGGGGTTCTCAGCCGTCACGGCGGTGATTACTTCTACTCTGGTTTGGGCGCGATTGCCTAATGTTTCCGCCCAGTACTATGATGAAGATCTTTTAATGGCTATTGCTACTGGCCTCGGTCGCCCCGTTAAGGTGGATAAACATACTACCCTAGCCAACCGCGGCCGGTTTGCACGTGTATGCGTGGAGGTCGACCTGGACAAACCTCTGGTCGGCCAGCTCGTCATCGACGGTACCACTCACTTTGTGGAATACGAAGGCCTGCATACCATATGCTTCACCTGTGGTAAATTTGGCCACCTCGCTGACAGGTGTCCCTCCAGTCCAACCGCGCCCTCTTCATCGGCGCCGGACGAGCCAGTGGACCAGGTCCACGGGATGACTCCGATGGCCGAGGACACCCGCACTTCTGCTGATGTGACATTTGACAAACCTGAGCACGGCACGGCACTAGGGGTTGGATCCTGGATGATCGTTGCGAAACGTCCTCCGCGAGCTCCACGATCGAGGCCCTCTATGGCATCCTCCACTAGTCAGTGTTAGCCGACTAACCGTTATGCGGCGCTCAGTGATGGTCTGGCTGGGGGTGACATGACGCACAGAGAAGTCGCTTCGGGACGGGACAACGTGAAGTCCGGTGTGTTTTCTTTTGACGTAGGAAGCAGCAGTGGGGTTACAAAATAGGGGAAACAGCCTCGCCGTCCCGACAGGCCTGCCAAGGCCCTTAGTTCGTCGGGCCCGGGCCTGACCTGTGTCCAGGGGTCAACCCCCGCCCCTCCCTTGCAGGGCCAGGCCCAATCGGCTAGGATGGTAGTTCCCGTCCATCTCGGCCCTGTAGCTGTTAATGCTCACCTCGCTGATTCCCCGCGTGCCCTGCTGTTGATCAGGCTCTTGTTACCTAGGTCGTCTCTCAGTTCCGTCAAGCCTTTCAAGCTTCTCCGCCGCCCCTTCACTCCACTGCTCTGCTACATGATGGATCGGCCCGGCACCCCATCCAGATTCTCCACGGCAATGAACCATCTGACCCGGGGAGGGAGGCGCTTCACACCCCTTTGTCCGAGGCTGTTGGCCCTTTGGTTATTGAGGACGCTACTCCTCCTTCGGCTCTTCCTCCCGCGACTGAGGTGGATGTGGACATGGTTCCTAGTAGCCTTGCTTGATGTTCGGGCCCCCCTTTTCCTCCTTTTTTTATGATTAAGAATCTTAATATATTATCGTGGAACTGCCGTGGGGCAGCTAAAGCTGGTTTCCTAGCGTGCATGGCCGACCTCCGCTCCCGCCTTCAGATGGACATTTTGATCCTCCTGGAACCCCATGTCTCTGGCCCCCGGGCTGATAAGATTTTTCGGTCCCTCGGGTTTGATCATATGGTTCGCGTGGAGGCTACTAGCTTTTCTGGGGGTATTTGGTGCCTATGGAACGCTTCTGTTCTCTCGGTTGAGGTCCTCGTCTCGCATTCTCAATTCATTCACTGCCTGGTCCGTGATGCTCAGCACCAGCTCTGGTTTCTGACCGCTGTTTATGCCAGCCCGCACCCTTCCAGCCGTGTCTGCTTTTGGAACGAGATGGAGCATCTTAGTTCTGTTATTGACCTCCCTTGGGTCCTCATCGGGGACTTCAATGATTATGCTTGCACCACGGAGAAACGCGGGGGCTCTTATTCTATGAGGCAGGCTAACCGATTCCAACAGCACCTGGATGCTTGTTCTCTTTTGGATGTCGGGTTTCAAGGTCCCCCCTTTACTTTTCGTCAAACGCGTCATAGCGCCGTCTCCACCTTTGTTCGCCTCGATCGGGCCCTCTGTAATAGCTCCTGGTGGATCTTGTTTCCCGAAGCTTTGGTCCATCACCTCCCCCGAACGCATTCGGATCACAACCCCATTGTGCTCAAGCTTCGTGGTTTCATCCCGCCTGTGGCCTCTCGTCCGTTCCGGTTTTAGGATGCTTGGACGTTACACCGAGATTTCCTGCCGGTGGTGGAAGCCGCTTGGGCCCGGCCCCACTCCTCCCTCCATACCGCGCTTGCTAATGTGAAGGAGGCGGCTCTGTCTTTCAATAAAGACACGTTTGGTAATATATTCTACCGCAAGCGTCGTCTCCTAGCCCGTATTGCGGGCATCCAACGTTTGTTAATTTCCAACCCGTCTGATCGCCTCGTCCTTTTGGAACAGGCGCTCCTCTCTGAGTTCGATGCTATCCTGAGGCAGGAAGAGGTCCTTTGGTTTCAGAAATCCCGCATTCAGTGGCTTCAGTTGGGGGATCGTAACACTAAGTTCTTCCATTTGATGACTATTACTCGTCGAACCCGCAACCAGATTGCCCGTCTGCGTACCACGAATGGAGTTTGGCTCTCCGACCCTGCCGATCTTCAGTCCGAGGTTTTGAGTGTCTTTCATGAGTTGTTTTGTGATGTGGAGGACATATCCACGCCTTTTCCTCCGCTTCGAGACCAGGTTACCATTTCCGTGGAGGACACCCATTCTTTGATGGCTCCCGTGTCTAAGGAGGAGGTTTTCGAGGCCCTCCAGTCCATGCGATCCTACATAGCTCCTGGCCCGGATGGCTTTCCGCCGGTCTTCTATAAAAAGTTTTGGTCCCTGGTAGGGGAGAGCGTGTACTCAATGGTGCAGGAGGCTTTCTCTTCGGGCACTTGCCCCCCTTAGATCAACCACACGTTGGTTGTCCTTATCCCCAAAGCTGGTCAGCCCGCTTGCTTGTCTAACTTCAGGCCTATCAGTCTTTGTAACGTCAGCTACAAGATTCTTTCCAAGGTTCTTATCCGCCACCTCCGGCCCATCCTGGAGCATATCATTCTTCCCACGCAGGGCGCTTTCATTCCGGGGCGCACGGCTTCGGATCATATCATTTTGGCCAAAGAAATGCTTCACACCATCCGACGATCCAGGAAATGGGAGGGGTACTTGGCTATGAAACTTGATCTCCATAAAGCCTACGATCGGCTTGACTGGCGTTTCCTCCGGCAGACTCTCCTAGATTTTGGTTTCCCGCCGCACATTATCTCTCTCATTCTGTCTTGTGTGTCGACGACTAGCCTTTCTGTGTTATGGAATGGAACTGGTTTGCCAGCTTTGACCCCTCGCCGTGGGCTCCGTCAAGGGGACCCCTTATCTCCCTACCTGTTCGTGCTGTGCATGGAGAAGCTTTCTAGGCTCATCTTTACTCGTGTTCAGGATCGGCAGTGGCAGGCTATCTGCACTTCAGGTAATGGTCCTTTTATTTCCCATTTATTATTTGCTGATGATGTGTTATTATTTTCTCAGGCTTCCATCCCTGGCTGCCGGGTGGTCATGGAGACTATTAACCAGTTCTGCGATTGTTCTGGTCTGCGTATCAATGAGCAAAAGACTAAAACCTTCATATCCCCGCATGTCCGCCGTCGGCACAGGACCTGTTTGCATCATCAGTTCGGGCTCACCTTCACGCCTGACTTGGGATATTATCTCGGGGTCCCTACCACTAGCACTAACAAGAAAGGCGATTTCACGAGGGTGCTGGATCGGATCCAGAGTCGGTTACAAGGGTGGAAAGCAAAGCTTCTCAATAAGGCTGGGCGTGCGACTTTGGCTCAATCCGCCTTAACTTCTATCCCCATTTTCACGATGCAGACATGTTGGTTCCCGGTGGGGGTCTGTGACGCCATTGACAAATGTTGTCGTGATTTTCTTTGGAAGAATTCCGAGGGGAAGGGCATCCATCTCCTGCGTTGGGATGTTGTATGTACCCCTAAGCGCATGGGAGGCCTTGGACTCCGTATGGCTCGGGAAAATAACATCGCTATGTTGGGCAAATTGCTCTGGGACCTTTTTCAACGCAGTCCGAAACTTTGGGTTGATGTGATAAGTAGTAAGTATCTCCGCAATGCTAACCTTCTTACTTGTATGGCTCCTCGGACTGCCTCTCTGGGGTGGAAGGCCATCTGTAAATCCCTTCCTTACCTGCGGGACGGCTTCCGGTGGCGAGTGGGGTCGGGGGCTAGCATTTCTTTTTGGGATGATCGCTGGGTCGGCGACTTCCCTCTCCTTCATCAGCTCCCCCTGATTGCTAGTGAGGATGAATCTTTACGGGTGCAGGATGTTCTTTCGGACAGTCATCTTTGGGACCTCTCGCGGATCCGCACGTAGGGCCCGCACTTTCTCACACTATTTCGGCGATTCCTGTCTCTCGGTCCCGTGTGTCCCTGGACGCCTTAATTTGGGGGGAATCGTCGTCTGATCAATACTCTGTGCAGTCGGGTCATGAATTTGTTACTCGTTTGCCGCATCCCCCGGACCCCCACAAGCATTGGTCGACTTTATGGAAGCTTAACATCCCCCCTAAGTTCCGGTTCTTCCTCTGGCAGATTCGTTGGTCCCGATTGCCAACAAACCAGCTCCGATATCATCGGGGATTGTCTGCGTCTCCCTACTGTCCTCGCTATGGCCAAGCTTGGGAAACCCATTCCCATGCTCTGAGGGACTGCATCTGGGCGCAGGCTCTGTGGCTCTCCACCCCTGGGTGGATTGATGATTCTTTCTTCCGTCTTAATCTTGAGGACTGGATCACTGCTTTTGTCCTGGGACCGTCCCGCCCTTTTCCTCTTGTGTTACGCTTTGTCATCATGGCTTGGATAATCTGGAATGCCCGTAACAAGGAGGTTTTTCAACAGTCGATCATGTCTACTGCAGGACAGGTCCGGTGGTTCAGACGGCTTCTTGACGATTGCACCAGTTGTTTTTCTACTGAGCCTTCTCCTCCTCTCCCCCGGTGGGTCACGTGGTCGGCACCCCTACCTGGTTACGTTAAACTCAATGTCAATGGGAGCTCGGTTGGCAATCCGAGCCCTGCAGGCCTCGACAGCCTTTTGCGCGATGAGTCGGGGGCCTGGCTTGTGGGCTTCTCCGGTTTTATTGGGTATGCTACTAGCATGTTGGCTGAACTCCTAGCGCTTCAGCTTGGCCTGGACTTAGGATGGCGGCGCGGCTTTCGTGCTATCATAGTGGAATCGGATTCGCGGGAGGCCATTGCCTTGGTAGAGGATTATTGCCTGCGCTCCCACCCTTACTTACATGTTATCGAAGAGATCCGCCTGCTGATGCGACGTCAGTGGGATTGCTCCATCGTGCATACCTTACGCGAAGGTAATCGTTGTGCGGACCTGTTGGCCAAGTATGGCTTCTCCCATCGCCTCCGTTGGTCTGTCTGGGAGGCTCCTCCTCCAGCCGCCCGTCAGCTTCTGGCCCAAGACGCCTCCTCCCAGGCCATCTTACGGCCGTAGTTTTGCGTTTTCCCTGTCTACCAAAAAAAAAAAAGGTAAAGTGTGGGATGGGTTTGACAACGAAGATTACTTGCACCAAATTGTATCATTGACTTCAAGTTGGTAAAGTTATAACATTGTATAATAAGTTCTCGTAATCTAAAGGGTCATGGGAATTTTATCGTCAGGGTCCACGCGGTGCTGTAATTCGAACGTGAATGACGTCGTCGTCAATGGTTTATTTTGATCGCCAATAGTGTACTAACTAATCTGTGTCCATTTTGATAGCAGACGTTTTGTCTCCTCTACTTTCCTCTTAAATTAAAGTTACCTTTGTTAATAAATTGTTAAAAGAAGCATACATATCTTTATCTTATGGCCCCATGTTGTGGGTGGAGCCGTAAGTATGTAGTGTGCAATTCCTTTAGATGTGAGAGTTTAAAAATTTTAGTCCACTCTCCTCTCCTAATATATATTTCCTTCACCTATCAGTCTATTAATCATTATAGCTAAGCTAGACCACGATAAAATATCGCATCAATGAAGTTGACAAAACTGTGGTTTGAGGACCAGCTGAGCCGTGTCCATATCGGACGAGAAACATCAAACTATATTCTTGTACATCCTCTACACAGTTATATTAAGGTTAAAGTGTAAGAAAACTTGCCTTTTTTAAGACAGAAATGAGTTTCTTATGTTGAGAGCAATATGACGCCTACTTTAAACGCTAATACTTCAGTAAATTACAGTTCCATCATCAGACAAAGATAAAAGTCAAGAAGACAGGTGGATTCATTCTTAGTTTATTACATACAGTACAATTCGTACACAATCTTCAAATTGTTTTCAATTCTTTGTTTTTAAATGTTCAAACATGCAGAAGATTCTTTCAACTATAGTTAACGCGTCCAGTGAGCCTCCACTTTGTATGTAGCAGCACCTGATCACTTCATCCTTCTGTCTCCTGAACCACATGCACTGTTGCCCCAACCTCGAATATATATGCACTGTTCCCAACTCTGTTTCAACACTATCTTGTCTAAATAAATGAAGGGTTCTTTCTTAGAGCTGAATGAGAATGTATTTTACAACACTATGTTGTGTAAAGAAATAAAGGCAATCTTGCTAGAATTTAGTCACAAATTCGATTGAATTTGAATTGTAAAGTTCAAATTTGATCTCAGATTCATTTCTATCATCTAAAATAATGTTACTTTATATGTTTACATTAAATAACACCATTTTAGTGAAAATAATTGAGTCAACTTTTCTTTCGAAAATCTTATAAAGTATGTTTAATCTATACCTAACTCATTGACATTAAGTCGAGACAAACTGAATCAAGCTAACTCTAATTAAGATATAAATAAAATTTTATTTTTAATTAAGATAAAAATAAGGATAAAAAAGAAAACTAAAAACCATATAAGTGGAATCAAATAACTCTAAACTATTTATGAAAATTGTATATTTATGTAATTATAATTACAAAAGTCATTCCATACATTCCACATATGTCATTATAAACTTCAGTTGACTAAGTTACAATAAATACCAACTATTGTCCTCACCGACGGAGCTACATGGAGCTACATGGGAGCATTGGCCCCCCAAAGTTTTTAAAAAAAATTATTTTTAATATATATATATAAAAGGACAGAGTTATTTAAGGGTTAGTGGTGTACTGGGTCTTTCAAAATTTTAAAAAATAAATACTTAGACTCTCCTATATTAAATTTCTAACTCCGTCACTGATTATCCTTCTAGGCGGTGCCAGAAAGGTGGGGGTATAATTGATCCAAGAATCCCTTCAACAAGAAAGAAACAAAAGGAAGAGCTTTGCAATATAATAATGCACAAACGTCTTTCAATCGGAGGACATGTGGTTTTGGTGAGTTATGCTGTGGCCCAGAATGGAGAAAGTGGAAGGCTACTGCCTACTTGGCTCTATGTGGGGCTAAACTTGAACTCCAACTAGTGGCTCAATTTCTAAACGAATCTTTGGGTACTGTAGGTTGTTGGATAATTTAGTTCATATGATTCCAGAGTTCCTTAAAGTTTCTCGCTCAATAATCATTTCTCTCAAGTCTTAACAGGCGTATAATTGAAATGTCTGATCATTATTATTAGACAAGTACCAACATCAACAATTTAAAAATGGCATAAAAATTTATAAAAAATTTAAAAAATAATTAATATTAAATCATTTTAAAATTATGTTTAATGCTGAAATTTGATGTCATGGCTCGTGGGCAATGATGACTCAAGGTATCTTATGAGTCTCAAGCTTAAACCAAAACGAATTTTACTGTTCCACTCTTTAAGCTGTCTTTGAGGGACATACTTAATTTTGTCATTTGATGATCTATTCAGGCATTAAGTTTATGAAGTTGATATCTCTATCTTGTTGGTAGAATATCATTGAAAATGAACTATAAACTTGAAGCAAGTTTATAAACAGGAGTTACTTGTGATCTTACTGGTTTAATCATGAACTCGACGTCCTTAATTTCAGGTTCAACTTTTGTGTGAGAAAATTGTGAAACAACCGTAATCGTTTAAGATATTTGAGTAAGATTTACAAGTTATTATGAGTTTTCTTCGAAGGAATCAGACTCATGACGAACTTAAATAAATTAAAATAAGATTAAATAAGAAGATTTTCTTTACTTATTAAAGGATTAAAATTTAATTGAAAATAGTGCCTAATAAAAATTAATTAATTAATTTTAATTTAAAATTTTGATCAGTTAATTTATAAATTAATCAAAATTTAATAATAAAGATTATTAAAACTATATATGTATAAAAGGATTACTATATAGTCAAATAGCACGTATCACTATCACACCACACCAAGGGTTTTCGAATTTCAACGTTGAAATGGATGCTGTCAATTTTGAGTGTGCTGTTCGTCTCATACCATACGCATAATTGAAATATTGACGGCCTACAAATTCCAAATAATTATAATATAATATTATAATTATTAAAATATTATATTAATGGTTTTTAATCGGTTAAAATCAACCATTCCAGGAAAAAAGAAAATCTCTCTCTCTCTCTCTCTCTTCCGTCGCACAGCTTCTGCAACTCATCTGTCACAGTATTCCCGTCACCCAACTCCGAGTCAACGTACACCAATTCTGCTTGAGACAAAAGGCCACTCTCCAAAGCGCAGAGTTAGAGGCGAGAGAAGTGCAACTAACAACGGAAGCCCAGGTATGGAGAGCACAGGAGGCAACCAGCAACTACAAGCATAACTGCAACGGGCTATTATGAATGGAGTGGGGGTAGGCGGAGGATGCGGAGACAGCGTGCGTTGACTGGGATTGGTGACGAGAATTAGCCTAAAAGCGCTGGATTTGATGATCAGAGAATAAGGTGATGGAGAAGAATTTCGAATGGGGTTTTTTTTTTGTTTTTGCTTTTGCTTTTGTGTTTGGGATTAATTAAATTTTTTAATATTAAAAATTAATATTTTAATAATATACTAAAATTAATTTATAACATATTAGGTAACGTCTTACACTTTTAATCAAAACTAAACAATGGACTCAAAGTGAAAAGAGACATGAACAGCTATTAATTCAAAGCAAACTTTGATTTGTTTGCACGAGATCCCGAGAGGTCTTTAGAACTGGAACTAGTAAATTTGGTTACGTGATGTTGATCAAATCAACATAATTGCTGTCGCTGAGTCGGTAACTCGTTAGGCATTATACACCCGCACTGAAGTTGTCACTTGTGTGGTGGGTAGAAGAATGGACAAGAGCTGAAGAACATTTTGAGTGTCTGAACTCTAGAGCTCGACTGCTTGGGCCCAACATGTGTAAGAAACATTTTATAAGGTTAGGGCAGGTGTCATTGGACATCAAATGGCATTTTCTTCGCTGTGAAAGCCAAGTTCAATTGCTTACTCAGAGTTCAAACAACATAGATCAAATTACGAGCGTTAACGTAATATATGACCCTTGCCAATAAGCTTTAACAAAGATAACGCAGGTCTTCAATGTACATGTTGACGAAGGTTGGAGGATCTGTTCTTTCATCTTTAAAATTCCATTACTGAGTTTGCACCAAATCTCTTGCTTACGTGATTCGGAAGTCCAATTCCTTGAATGTTCTCTGTGCATGACACAACTCAAATCCATTCCACTTCAAAGAAAGAGGAGTAGAGAATAAAGTGCCAGGTAACTTTATATTGCTCACAAATCCAATTCCAGAACCAAAATCCATAATTTTCTACTCTTACGGATACAGGGTTGTCAATCCATGGATGGCAGTTCAAAATAATCGTACAACTTGTGCTCCTTTATTATCAAGTGGGGAAAATCAAAATTCACTAGACCACCTTAACAATGAACAAAAGGGTTCTAACTCAACCTTTATAAAAAGAAAAATGTCTTCTCTCTTATGATATACACTAGATAAAAATACAATTCGTTCATGGGGTCCTAACTACCAATCAGGAAATTTGACCCCTGCAATTTTTAGGATTCCAGAGAAAAGCTGGCTTAGCTACTAGCAAACCCAATAACTGCAAAATTTTAGTCCTCAGGAACAATTACTCTCTTGATACAGGTGCATATTCCTGGATTGCTGTTGCTAGCTTATCTCGATCCTCCTCTGTTTTAGTTCTAATTAAGAATGTCCGTGGCACAATGCTGTCGCCATTACCACTATCATCACCCTGCAGACGTCATCCAGCTTCCCTAAGTGGCATTCTATAGAATTAAAGAATCTAATATGAAGATTCGTAATACTTTCATCAGATTTTGATATCATTTAACCTTTTATGAAAGTCTTGCACAACAATTTATACGGTTAAACTACGAGGCATTTGTTTTGGCACCAATATCACAAAACAATAAGTAGATTTACTTATTTCAGCTCCTATCACCTAGAAAAAGGACATTTGTCAATATAGAGTCCTACATCTAATCCAAACAAAGAGTAAAATACCTAGGCCTCGCAATGCTAATGTAATTGAATTTCACATGGTAAAAATGCTCTTATCCAATATATGAAGGAATCGAAAAGGTAAAAGACACATTTAATTTCCATTCTACATGCAGATCCAGATCATCTACGAAGAAATGTTGAAAGAAAGCCATAGGCTGAAAATGTTCACTCCTATAGTAGAAAGTAGATTAAAATTTCAGAATCTTGCAGTTTCCATTCCTGAAGCCTGATTGCAGTGATAAAACATGTTACATCCATAATTATAATCATTATCATTATTTGCCTCAACCAAAATCAGTAGAAAAACTTAGGATGTGCTCATAATAAATATCATTAACGAAGTGTGAAATATTGCAACAACCGAATTCTTTTGTAAACTTGTCTTGATTCCTGGATACAGCAAAGCATTTAGCGATACTTTCCCCACCTGCCATGCAGCCACAAAATAAGTTGACAGCGCTCTTAAGTATTTGCATATATGCGCTGTTTATCATGCAATTTATCCCTTATTATTAGAAGCAGCCAGTCAATGATCACATCACTAAACAAACAATATAGATGTTTCTGAATGAAATCAATTCCTTAATTGAACTTACATCGTTACGAACAACAATTGTTGGTTTTGATTCTTTAGTACCCTTGCTGACACCCTCTTTACACTTGATGGAAAGGTGACCTGTGCCCTTATCTTTCCATGCGTCTTTATCAGCTGGATCACCTGACTGGACACATCTCGAGGAAAACATAAAAAAGAACTTTAGCCAATCATAGAGCTGAAGAAACACAATAATATTAAGGAAGCATAACTTCAGTTGAACTTGACTGGACAGATCATGAGGAAAACATAGAAAAGAACTTTAGCCAATCATAGAGCTGAAGACACACAATACTATAAGGAAGCATAATTTCAGATGGTCAAATTCAACTTGGTGAATCATTAATTAAAAAACAACCAAGAAATTCAGATTATCTCCTTAGAAGATCATATAACTAAATCAAGATGTTCTAAGTTATAGCAAAAATGGATTGCTTTTAGGCATTACTAAAAGCAAAAATTTCCAACGAGTTAGCTATCATGTGAACTCATCAAGCATGATGATATAAATTATTACCCTGACATATAGCTTGCACTTGACCTCATGGACCACAATAATGCCCATTTCTTCAGATTTCTTTACAGATGGGCTGTTAGGTTGCTGTAACTCATTTTCTGAGAGAAAAGAAAAAGTCAAATCATCAAAGAATGAAATCTACTAGAATAGAGAACTTCTGTTACCAAAAAATCACAAAAAAGACATAATAGAAAGCAAAACTACAAAACTGACCACATTGTAAGGAATGAAATAAAAATGCCATCCTCTATTTTCCATTCCTAAGCAAAGAAGAAAAGTACCACATAGAATTGTGAAATAGAAAAAATCAAAATCAATAGTCGATCTTCCTTGACACCAAAAACTCCAAACAGGTCCAACAAAAGAACTATCGTATTCCAACATTTTCATCAATAGAAGTATGGAAATCTTGTCGTAGAACCTACAAGGCCGCCATCTGAATAAAATAAATTTACATTGCAGAATTCCATGTTCACTGTATACCAGATAAAATTAATCGTACATTAACAGATATATTATTTTCTGAAATGTTTTAGGATGACGCATATTAATTGACAGAAGTATGTATATGTTGCTGTGGAAGTATATTCCCTGTAGTCTCAAAAGAAATCATCCAAATTGAATAATATGATTCCATAACATGTACAATGCCCACTTCAAAGGATAATAAACAACCAGGCAACTGCAATGCAGCTATCAGGTTTCTATCAAATTATATCCAATGTTTATCTTTTTTTTTTTTTTGGTTGGAAGGTTATATCCAACTGTTATCTTACACGAATAGAAGTGAAATGAACTCCTAATCCAACAATGAAAAAGAGCAATCATGTTATCATCCATATTCTATCACCTTCCTATATGCAATGCATATACGAAGGTGGTGGATGATAATAAACCACTGATTACGTATTCCAGGAGAAAGTCACGTGCTAAGCAAGAGTGAATCAGTAGATCAGTTTTAATTGTTTTATGTCTGCTCTACGTGTCCTAGGATGAAGGAGTCAGTTATGTTTACTAGTTAGTTAAGAATCTTATTTTCAGGTATGCTTCTATTTCTCTGTTCTGTTAGCTAGTCATTTTAGGCAATTAGTTATTTCATTTGTCTATAAATATTATGCATTACAGGATGCAGGTATATGAATAATAATACAACTCATTCGAACATTTCATTTGTGGAGATTCTCCCATTGGCTATTATTCCTTCTTTAAGTGAGATTCTTGCTTATAGAGAGCTTAATAGATCTTTATTCTGCTTTTATCTTCTAAAGTACCTAGTCTCTACCAGATGATAACAATGAGAAAAGCTAGAAAGAAAAAACAGTGGCTACAAAATTTTGCTCGAGCCTAAATTTCATGCAACATAATGCACTAAAAGTCCTCAAATAACACGGTGGAAAAGCATCAATAAACTTATTCTCTCACCATCATCTGCATCATCTGAAATTTTATTATTTTCTGGAATCACACGCTGGTCTCCTAACCCTGAAATGAGAACAGAAGTCCGCTACCACATCAGTAAAGCAGCTTAACAAATCCACACAAGAGCTGCAATGCTTTGCTATAGATAAGAAGGGCATTTGTAATTCCCTGACCTATTGACGGAAAGTAAAAAGAAGATGCAACTACTAGTCACATAATCTTCAATGACAATTCAAAATCTTGAAAAAATCCTTGGTCCAAAAATTAGTTCATGCACCTTCATTACATTCGTCCAACCGAACACCCCGAACAACCAAAAGAAATTAATGATTCACAACTGAAAAGGCCAAATACAAGTCTCAAGAGCTTGTGAAAGCATCAAGGGGGCCAGCTTGCATGCCTCAAAAGTTTGCTTCTCATTCATGAAATTCAACTCATATACTGTGGTTTAATTGCTCAAGAGTAACTTTTGAGAATCACACAAAAAGTTCTGGTGAAAGTATCAAAGTAATGCAGTATAGGACATACCAACTGAGATTGGAGTTTGGTTGTTGGAAAACAGTCCAAAACTTTGGCTGCTGGGGAATGCTCCAGAGCTTTGATAAGTGGAAAACAAGCCTGAGTTCTGTTTGTCTGACCAAAATGAAGTGCTTTGACTAGTGGAGAATAATCCAGAACTTTGACTGCCGGGGAATAACCCAGAGCTGTGGCTGTTAGTAACCACTCCAGAACTTTGATTAGTGGAAAACAAGCTCGACTTCTGTTTGTTTGGCAATAACCCAGTGCTTTGACTATTTGAGAGCAATCCAGAACTTTGACTACCGGAGAATAAGCCAGAGCTATGGCTGTTATTAACCACTCCAGAGCTTTGATTAATAGGGAACACTCCAGAGTTTTGGCCATTTGACAATAAGCCGGAACTTTGACTGTTAGAGAACAATCCCGATTCTTGAGTGTTCGAGAACAAACCAGAGCTTTGACTTTTAAAACTTACATTGGAGCTTTGACTACTAGACATTCCCCCTCCAGAACTTGGATTTTTGGAGAACATACTTGAAGTAAATGAAGTTGTGATACTTGTATTTGTATATGCCGGAGTACTACCAGTTTTCTCTTGAAATGACTTGTTTCCAAAACTCCTGGCTTCATGGATCAATTTCTTTTCAGAGGCAAGAGATTCAGTGGCAGGTCTTTCTTTTATAGCATTTGCTTTGAGCCAGTTTACAACATCACTAAACTTCTCCTGCAACAGGAAGGTAGCATATCAGTAGATGATATGGTTGAGATATCAAAAACAAATCTACCTTGCATCTAGCCTAAATGTCGGTAAGGCCTACCATAATGTTTGACGCATGAGAAAGGTAGTCTCCAACTCCATCTTCCCAAAGTTCATCTGGATGATCTTTAAGTTGAGTTTGCACCCAACTGTCACGAAAAGAATAATAATAGTAGAGCCATTTAGATGAAAGAAAAAGCAGCAAAGAAAGAACCAAAATGAACATGTACGTCCTTAGTGAGAGAAATGCACGTTTCTGTTCTAGACAGTTCAAAAAGAATAAAGAAATGTCAAATTAGAAAATACAAGAACATTCACTAGCTAAAATGGTAATACATAAACACAGAGATCGACTCTGCCGGGTGTTTAACAAAATCTCAGAAATAAAATGATGATTTCAAAGCTGTGATGATGTTGAAGGAAAAATGGACCTGGCAAATTGAGTATTGAGAGCTCTCACATGCTGCCGAGAAGACTCAGCTCTGTGCATATCCAACGATGGCACTGAACTCACCTGCTGATGAGCCGTCTCGGGTCTATGAGCATCATTAAAAGATGAGCCTGAGACAAGTCTTTTATTTTGAAACTGCACCATCGACCAAAACAGAAATCAAAATAACACTGGAGTAGCAAATAGATTCATACACACAAACCACTAACAAATTGTAGCATATCAAAACCTCATTATTAAATTTGAAAACAAAAAAGGAACCAAACTCAACAATCCAACTTGAAAAACTAATAGCAGGAACTAAAACACAGATTATAAAAACAAAAGGCAGCAATTTTGAAGAAGTGGAACAGTGGAACGTAGACTAGGGTTTTTCCCTTGAGAATCCAAAAGAAAAGGAAACAAAATACTTACAGTCATATCAGGAGCCGAGTCGGATGCGGTGAAACGTTTCGCTCCTTTCATGGTAAAGACTAAAGTTTCTTCAAATATTGGTAGATGAATGCAAAGATTGAACAAGACAGATAGAGAGCCAAAAATTGACCTCTTTTTCAGGTTTCCTCCTTTTCTGCTACTGCCCAAAAGAGAGACTTTTTTATTTTTTTATTTTTAATGTTTGATAATTAGGGAAGATTTTTTATTTGATTTGATGATGTACTCGTTTTCGGCCGTCCGATGAGGTGGGGAAGTAACTTTCAATTAGGACCGTTAGATTTGTCCCTCAATTTGGGCTTGCAGGGGCCTGCTGTCATTGATTAACGGGGCCCGCAGGTAGAGTCTTTTGGTTAAAACCCGACCCATTTAGTGCTGTTATTTTACCGACATTATTTACCACTAACTCCCTAGCCTGCTAAGATAACCTATCACTCATAATATGCAGATAGTATTCACAATAGAATAATCTATACACTATTAACAAAATATCTAGATAAAAATAAATAATTTATAGTGCAAAAATGAATATTAGAGTGTGTGGTAATTATGAAAAATTAAAATATACAGATATAATTAGTTTGGATCATTTATAAATACTCATCTTTCTTCTTATATCAAGAAATAAATTCAATTATTTAAGAATACAACTCAGTAAGAATTCAAATCTTCTAAAATCTAAGTTACATATTAATATTTATAATTTAGTTAATAAGTTAATGTTGATAGTATAATTCCTCTTTTAACTCATAATAATATGTCATATTTTTCTAATTTTAATAAAGTCATGATTTTGCCCAATCATTTCAACAAGTGGTATTAAAGGCTAATTAGGGGGTATATATCTAGTTATCTTATGCTTTGTAGTTACTACTATAAGTGCATCTTCACTATTAGAAAATATGTTAGATATTATTTACTCTTTGAAGGTGTTGAATACTATTCATATATGTAATTATTGTTTACGTGAAATAATAAGTTATTTCTCTTAACTCAAAGAAGTTTGGGATCAAAACAATGTCGTTTAAATTTATGATTGAGAAGTTCAATAGGAATAATTTCTTAATATAAAAGTTGAAGATGAAAGAAATCCTTTCAAAGGATAATTACCTTGCAATTAATAGTATAATGTTGACGGAGTTTATAAATGGTGCCAAATAGAATGAAATGGTCATAAATGTCAGTGCAAATTTTCATCTCGCTTTATCTGGTAAAGTTTTGTTAAGCATAAAGGAGAAGAAAACAACACAAGAGACATGAGATAATTTTACAAAGTTATATGAAGTTAAGTCACTCTACAACAAATTTTTTAAAGAGGAAAATTTATACTCTTTGGATGTGAGAATTTATTTCAATAATTGAGCACATTAATAATTTGACCACTCTATTCTCTTACCTCACATTATTGGAATATAAAACAGATTCATTTGAACATTTTGAACTTATACTTCAAAGTTTTCCTAATTCTTATAATTAATTTATCATCAACTTAACTAATAATCATCTTCCAGACTACTTAGTCTTCAATGAGGTTGTGACCATAAGTTTTGAGGAAGCAAGTTGATAGGATGATTAATTTTCACTATTTTGATTTCTAATTCCCTTTTGTTGAGTGCAAATTGAGTTCAACCTAATGGA
>JAOTBA010000204.1:26965116-26976715 GCA_025629845.1 Erythroxylum squamatum | reverse complement strand
GTCCCTAACGTAGTAGACAAAAATTCTAGTCGCTACTTTTGATTAAAAGAATTGAACGTCAACCTTTTTAATCTAGCAATTGATTGAATAAAAATATAAACTAGTTGCGCACCTAGCTTTCAATTTAAACAATCAAATAATGACCCAAAAAAATAATTGATACTTGACTAACAAATCGATTGAAATAAAGAACACAAATCTCACAACATGCAAAGTTCAATAACTAGGATTTCGTAAACCAAGAATTAAAAATTTAGTTACCCAACATCATGATTTTCCTAACTATTCCAATTGTCACTGGCATTTGGACTTTCATGGGCGTTGCTCTCCTTGTTCTGCAGTCGAAAATCCTCTTTGTTTATCTACTTCTCATCTGTTGCGCGACCCCTTTTCAAGATCTGCCATAGCCCTGTCTTCTATTGTTTTCACGCAGTCCCCTCTCTTTTCGTTCCTCACTGGGCGTCTCTAGCCTCTGTCCACCTTTACGTGATTTTCCTGTATCAATTTAGAGCTCTTTAATTTTTCACACCCGCCGACTCCTTCTTGCACTTTGCGTGATTTATTTTTTAATTCCCAAGTCTCTCACTGTTCTGCCGCCTCCTCCTTCTATTCTCCTCTACTGTGCGTTCTTTTTCCCAATTAAAAACCTTCGTCCTTTAATTCCACGCCAGCCCTCTTCTATACTCTTCTCTGTTGTCTTGTACGTTGTCGTTTTCCTTGCTAGGTGATGTCCACAATTGACTTTTAATTTATTTGTTACATGCTCCTCTCTAGCGTTACCTCCTAATTTATTTTGCCCATTGAAAAGTTCAGCCTTTTTGTTGTCCATGCAAGCCACTTACTCACTAACCTTCCTTCCTTCCCTAACGTCAATGTTTTGGCTATTTTACTTTATATTTTTCTACCTCCCACTTCTGCAACTTGATGAGACAATTTAAGATGTAGTTTTGGTCCATGTGTTGCGTTTCATGCTTTTAAGTTTCTGATTGTTGCACGAGGTCACGTCTAATTAGGGTCAACGTCTAGCTCAACTCTTTTTATCCCAAAATCGCTGCAGTTCTTTTTATTTAGTTCCAAAGTACACCTTGACATAAAACAAGATTAATTCCCAGTAAGTATAACTTCAAACCTTAAGAATAAAGAAAATTAACACACAAAAAGATAGAAAATAAAGACACTAACAGAAATCATTTTAGGGTTTTCTCAAAAGCTTTGGAGCTCACCACTCTTTTGTACCTGCATTAACTTTTTACCTTCGGAATTGCTCAAATCTTCACAATAATGCTTTGCCACTTGAAGTTCAGACTATTCTTCATCTTTGGTGTCTGTGTGGTGATCATGAACATCTTCAATTGCAAGTTTTTCCATGAGACCAAAAGAGTCCCCATTGAAGAGATGACCATTGTTTGGAAGAAATATCTTTATTGGAGTAAGTTCTATGATGGTGACGATTCTGGCATTGAATTGCCAAGTAAAAAGAAGACTGGACCCGGATCAGTTTGACTATTCTTTGTGAATAAAAAAGAAATAAACCAGAAATTTTATTGGATGTTGTGTCGTGTCCGTGTTTTAATTTTCGGTATATGTGTTTTGTTTTCAACATCAAGATTTGTTAATTAGAAAGGTCTTTATTTTGTTTTTTTTCTATTAAGAGATATTTAACATTTCAATCTTATATATAAAAGTTCCTCTTTTGATTGTTTCCTTGTCCTTTGTTTTTAAGTGCAGTTAGTAAGTCAATATTATGCAAATAGCTAAATTGGTAGAAGAAAAAAGTCAATGGAGATAGTAATTACAGAATTTCCTAAGACGTAGATAAATAATAAAAGTTGTGAGAACAGCAGAACATATCTTAGTTGGTAATAAGCTGTATCCAAATTTGAAGTTTAAAGCTCACAAATTACACAAATCAAGTCATTTCAAAACAATGATAACCTTAATATTTGTTGCCCAGGTAGAATCACTTTTAAAGTATTCATAACCTGTCATGCTGCTGCTGTTGGTAACCTAATTTTTGGTTACAATTTGGGTATCTCAGGTACAATATAATCAACTCTCCTATGCTTACTTTAGTAGTTCAATTCGTGTTAAAATTAATATGATTTAGGTTGAATAGTTCTAAGCAGTAAAAAGAGTTCTAAACTATGTTGTTTAAGATGCTTTTGGCTGTGACCAAAAGAAAAATGTTTTCTTCCCAAGAAGTCGTTTTAGGGTTTTCTCAAAAACTTTTGAGCACATCACTCTTTTGTACCTACATTAATGCTTCACCTTCACAATTGCTCAAGTCTTCTTATTAATACTTTGCCTCTTGAAGTTTAGATTGTTCATCGTCTTCGGTGTTTGTGTGGTGATGATGAACTTCTTCATTTACAAGTTCTTCCCTGAGACCAAAGGAGTCCCCATTGAAGAGATGACCATTGTTTGGAAGAAACATCTGTACTAGAGTAAGTTCTACGAAGGTGACAATTCCAGCATTGAATTGCCCAGTAAAAAGAAGACTGGACCTGGATCAGTTTGATGACTCTTTGTGAATAAAAAAGAAATAAACCAGAAATTTTGTTGGATATTGTGTCGTGTCCGTGTTTTAATTTATGGTTTCTGTGTTTTGTTTTCAGTATTGAGATTTGTTAATTAGTATGGTCTTTATTTTGTTCTTTCTATTAAGAGATAATTAACATTTCAATCTTATATATAAAAGTTCCTATTATGATTGTTTCCTTGTCCTTTTTTTTTGGGCTCTGTTAGTAAGTCAATATTATTCAAATAGCTAAATTGGTGAAAGAAAAAAAGTCAAAGGAGATCCCAATTAGCTAGCTTTGCATGCAACCGACCACGCTATAGTTCCAGAACCATAACGAAACGAAATTTTGGAGTTTTTTTCTGCAACCATCTGTCTAACAACTGAAGAGGACGATGTTATCTTATTGCGTTTTTGGCATAAGGTCCCACAGTCTTTAGACCCCTTTACATTTAACCATATAATCTTTGAACCCGTTCAATTTCTTTTATTTTTTTTTGTTTTTTAGTAATTGATATATATACATAAACATATACACAATCATAAAACGTTAGTTGTAGTTCGTAGTTTAGATTGACATCTATCTAACAGTAAATTGTCGTATCCAATCCAAGACTGACTCAAAAGTTGGTAATTTTATATTGAATAGGTTTTAAGTTCTAATTAACATCAGTTAAGATATATATGTACGACACTAGATAAAATATACAAGTCTGATTAGGAATGGACTAAACTTATCTATAAATAATAACTTTGGAATTAGCTTCTGTACCTATTTTCTTTTAAGTTCTAGGCTGTGTCAAAAATCTAGTCTTCAGCGTTGTCTTTGTTTCTCTTGCCATAGTAGTGTAAGGCAACAAGCAGAAAGAGAGCTGAACATGGTTAGTGGTGTTGTTCTAGCGGTCGGGAAAGGGGGAGAGGGGGAGGGTAAGGATCACTCGGGTAGATTTACTTTTAAAGTCTTCATTAATTACCTGTCTTGTTACTGATGTTGGTGACCTGATTTTTGCTTACGATTTGTGTATCTCAGGTCGTTATAGTCAACTCTCCTAACCTTACTTTAGTAGCTCCATTTGTGTTCAAATTAATATGATTTTAGGTTGAAGACATTTAACCTGTAAAAAGAATTCTAAGTTATGTTGTTGAAGATGCTTTAGGCTGTGACCAAAAGAAAAACATTTTCTTCCCAAGAAATTGTTTTAGGGTTTTCTCAAATGCTTTTAAGCTCACCACTCTTTTGTACCTGTATTAACGCTTCACCTTCGCAGTTGCTCAAATCTTCAAATTAATGCTTTGCCACTTAAAGTTCAGATTGTTAATCATTTTTGGTGTCTGTGTGGTGATCATGAACTTCTTCATTTACAAGTTCTTCCTGGAGACTAAAAGTGTCCCCATTGAAGAGATGACCAATTTTTTGAAGAAACATCATTACTGGAGTAAGTTTTACGATGGTGACAATTCCAACGTTGCATTGCCTAGTAAAAAGAAGTTTGGACCCAGATCACTTTGATTATTGTTTGTGAATAAAAAAGAAATAAACCAAAAATTTTGTTGTATATTGTGTCGGGTTTGTGTTTTAATTTTTGGTTTCTGTATTTTGTTTTCAGCATCAAGATTTTTTAATTAGTAACATCTTTAAATTTTTTTTATTAAGAGATAATTAACATTTCAATCTTATATATAAAAGTTCCTCTTATGATTGTTTCTTTGTCCTTTGTTTTTAGGCTTAGTTAATAAGTCAATATTATCCAAAATTGAAGTTTAAAGCTCACAAATTATACAAATCAAATCATTTTAAAACAATGATAACATTAATATTTATTGCCCGGGTAGATTCACTTTTAAAGTCTTCATAATCTATCTTGCTACTGCTGTTGGTGACCTAATTTTTGGTTACAATTTGGGTATCTCAGGTACATTATGATCAACTCCCCTAAGCTTACTTAGTAGTTCCATTTGTGTTCAAATTAATATGATTTTAGGTTGAAGGCTTCTAACCAGTAAAAGAATTTTAAGCTATGTTGTTTAAGATGCTTTACGCTATGACCAAAAGAAAAACGTTTTCTTCACAAGAAATTGTTTTAGGGTTTTTCAACAGATTTTGAGCTCACCACTCTTTTGTACATGCATTAACGCTTCATCTTCTCAGTTGCTCAAGTCTTTACATTAATGCTTTGCCGTTTGAAGTTCAGATTGTTCATCGTCGTCAGTGTGATCTGTGTGGTGATCATGAGCTTCTTCATTTACAAGTTCTTCCTTGAGACCAAAGGAGTCCCCATTGAAGAGATGAGCATTGTTTGGAAGAAACATCTTTACTAGAGTAAGTTCTACGATTGTGACGATTCTGGTGTTGAATTGCCCAGTAAAAAGAGGACTGGCCCCTGATCAGTTTAACTATTCTTTGTCAATAAAAAATAAGTAAACCATAAATTTTGTTGAATATTGTTTTATGTCCGTGTTTTAATTTTCTATTTTTGTGTTTTGTTTTCTGTATCAAGATTTGTTAATTAGTAAGGTCGTTAATTTGTTTCTTTTATTAAGAGATAATTGACATTTCAATCTTATATATAAAAGTTCCTCTTATGATTGTTTCCTTGTCCTTTGTTTTTAGGCTCAGTTAATAAGTCAATATTATCCAAATAACTAAATTGGGGGAAGAAAAAATGTCGATGGAGATCTCAATTATAGAATTTCTTAAGACGTAGATAAATAATAAAAGATGTGAGAACTGGAGAACGTATCTTAGTTGGTAATAAGCTATATCCAAATTTGAAGTTTAAAGCTCACAAATTATACAAATCAAATGATTTTAAAACAATGATAACATTAATATTTGTTGCCCGGGTATAATCAGTTTTAAATTCTTCGTAGCCTGTCTTGCTGTTGCTGTTGGTGACCTGATTTTTGGTTATGATTTGGATATCTCAGGTACATTGTAATCAACACTCCTAAGCTTACTTTAGTAGTTCCATTCGTGTTCAAATTAATATGATTTTAGTTTGAAGACTTCAAACCAGTAAAAAGAATTTTAATCTATGTTGTTTAAGATGCTTTAGTCTGTGACCAAAAGAAAAATGCTTTCTTCCCAAGAAATCGTTTTAGGGTTTTCTCAAAAGCTTTTGAACTCACCACTCTTTTGTACCAGCATGAACGCTTCACCATCGCAGTTGCTTAAGTCATCTCAAAAGTTCGGATTATTCATCGTCTTTGGTATCTGTGTAGTGATCATGAACTTCTTCACTTACAAGTTCTTTCCTGAGACTAAAGGAGTCCCTATTGAAGAGTTAACCATTGTTTGGAAGTAACATCCTTATTGGAGTAAGTTCTACTATGGTGACGATTCTGGCATTGAATTGCGTAGTAAAAAGAAGGCTGGACCTAGATCAGTTTGATTATTCTTTGTTAATAAAAAAGAAATAAACCAGAAATTTTGTTAGAAATTGTGTAGTGTCCGTGTTTTAATTTTCAATTTCTGTGTTTTGTTTTCAGTATCGAGAATTGTTAATTAGTAAGGTCTTTATTTTGTTTTTTTTCTATTAGGAGAAAATTAACGTTTCAATCTTATATATAAAAGTTCCTCTTATGATTGTTTCCTTGTATTTTGTTTTTAGGCCCAGTTAGTAAGTCAATATTATCCAATTAGATAAATTGGTGGAAGAAGAAACGTCAATGGAGATCTCAATTATAGAATTTCCTAAGACGTAGATAAATAATAAAAGCTATGAGAATTTTGGAATTAGATTCTCTACCTATTTTCTTTTAAGTTTTAGGCTGTGTCAAAAATCTAGTCTTCAGCGTAGTCTTTGTTTTTCTTGCTATAGAAGTATAAGGCAATAAGTAGAGAGAGTTCAACATGGCTGGTGGTGTTGTTGTTCCGGCCGGGGGAAGAGTAAGGATTACCTGAGTAGATTCGCTTTTAAAGTCTTCATTACCTATTTCACTGCGGCTACTGGTGACCTAATTTTTGGTTACAATTTGGGTATCTCAGTTACATTATAATCAACTCTCCAAAGCTTACTTTAGTAGTTCCATTCGTGTTCAAATTAATATGATTTTAGGTTGAAGGCTTCTAACCAGTTAAAAGAATTCTAAGCTATTTTGTTTACGATGCTTTAGACCGTGACCAAAATAAAAACGTTTTCTTCCCATGAAATCATTTTAGGGTTTTCTCAAAAGCTTTTGAGCTCACCACTCTTTTGTACCTGCATTAACGCTTCACCTTCGCAGTTGTCAAGTCTTCACATTATTGCTTTTCCACTTAAAGTTTGGATTGTTCATCGTCTTTGGTATCTGTGTAGTGATCATGAACTTCTTCATTTACAGGTTCTTTCCTGAGACCAAAGGAGTTCCTATTAAAGAGATGACCATTGTTTGGAAGTAACATCCTTACGGGAGTAAGTTCTACGATGTTGAAGATTCCACCATTGAATTGCCCACTAAAAAGAAGAATGGACCCGGATCAGTTTGATTATTCTTTTGAATAAAAAAGAAATAAACCAAAATTTTTTTTGGATATTGTTTCCTGTCCGTGTTTTAATTTTCGATTTCTGTATTTTGTTTTCAGTATCGAGATTTGTTACTTAGTAAGGTCTTTATTTAATTTTTTCTATTAAGAGATAATTAACATTTCAATCTTATATATAAAAGTTTCTCTTATGATTGTTTCCTTGTCCTTTTTTTTAGGCTCAGTTAGTAAGTCAATATTATCCAATTAGATAAATTGATGGAAGAAGAAAAGTTAGTGGAGATCTCAATTATAGAACTTCCTAAGACGTAGATAAATAATAAAAGCTGTGAGAACTGTAGAACGTATCTTAGTTGGTAACAAGCTGCATCCAAATTTGAAGTTTAAAGCTCACAAATTATGCAGAACAAATCATTTTAAGACAATGATAACATTAATATTTGTTGCCCAGGTAGATTCACTTTTAAAGTCTTCATAACCTGTCTTGCTGCTGTCGTTGGTGACGTGATTTTTGGTTATGTTTTGAGTATCTCAGGTACATTATAGTCAACTTTCCTAAGCTTACGTTAGTATTTCCATTCGTTTCAAATTAGTACGATTTTAGGTTGAAAACTTCTAACCGGTAAAAACAATTCTAAGCTATGTTGTTTAAGATGCTTTTGGCTGTGACCAAAAGGAAAACGTTTTCTTCCCAAGAAACCGTTTTAGGGTTTTCTCAAAAGTTTTTGAGCTCACCACTCTTTTGCACCTGCATTAACGCTTCACCTTCATAGTTGCTCAAGTCTTCACATTAATGCTTTGCCACTTGAAGTTCGAATTGGTCATTGTCTGTAATGTCTATGTGGTGATCATGAACTTCTTCATTTACATGTTCTTCCCTCATACCAAAGGATTCTCTAATGAAGAGATGACCATTGTTTGGAAGAAACTTTCTTACTGGAGTAAGATATATGATGGTGACGATTCCAACATTGAATTGCCCCGTAAAAAGAAGACTGGACCCAGATCAGTTTGATTATTCTTTGGGAATAAAAAAGACATAATCCAGAAATTTTGTTAAATATTATGTCGTGTCCATGTTTTGATTTTTGGTTTCTGTGTTTTGTTTTTAGTTTTGAGATTTGTTAATTAGTAAGGTCTTTATTTTGTTTTTTTTCTATTAAGAGATAATTAACATTTCAATCTTATATTTAAAAGTTTCTCTTATGATAATTTCCTTGTCCTTTGTTTTTAGGATTAGTTAGTTAGTCAATATTATCCAAATAGCTAATTTGGTGGAAGAAAAAAAGTCAACGGAGATCCCAATTTTAGAATTTCCTAAGACATAGATAAAAAATAAAAGTTGTGAGAACTATAGAACGTATCTTAGTTGGTAACAAGCTATATCCAAATTTGAAGTTTAAAGTTCATAAAAGGGTGGTAACCTAACAAATATTAATGTTATCAATGTTTTAAAATGATTTGATTTGTATAATTTATGATTTTAATTTTTTCAAACGATTCCATGTGATTTGAATTTAATTTTAAACATAACATGATTTGATTGATGATTCATTTTATACGTAAAATTGATTAGTATTTTGAAAATTAATTTAGCAAAATGATTAAAAATAAAACTAAAATCATATGAGAATTTTAAAAATAAAAATCACATGTATCAATAGTTATTCGAATCCGTTACAGATCTATCCTGGATAGAATAAGAATCCATGAAATATTTATTTTAGGCTAGAATAGGAATCACGGATCTCATATTTAGATAGATCATTAAGTAAGAAGCGGTAGTAGTTAGCTTAGAGATACTTGGGATATTATCTAACTAACAAAAACTTGAAAGTTTTCCTAAATATAAATATAATACCATAGGAGATCCATCTGTTATAAATTCCTGGTAAAAGATAGTAAATAAAATTTAATTGATTTATTTTTGTCTATAAGGATATTATTTACGATTTGAAGTTTAATTTTAAAAAATTATCAAATAAAAATTTATTTATTTATTTATTAATATTAGGAATGGACTAAACTTATTATCATATCCTCATCCATAAATAACGACTTTGGAATTAGCTTCTCTACCTATTTTCTTTTAAGTTCTAGGCTGTGTCAAAAATCTAGTTTTCAACCTAGTCTTTATTTTCCTTGCCATAGTAGTATAAGGCAATAAGTAGAGAGAGAGAGAGAGAGAGTTGAATATGGATGGTGGTGTTATTGTAGCGTCCGGAGGGTAAGGATTACCAAGGTAGATTTACTTTTAATGTCTTCATAACTTGTCTTGTTGCTGCTGTTCATGGTCTGATTTTTGTTTACAGTTTGGGTATCTATGGTGCACTATAATCAACTCTCCTAAGCTTACTTTAGTAGTTCTATTCGTGTTCAAATTAATATAATTTTAGGTTGAAGATTTCTAACCAGTTAAAAGAATTCTAAGCTATGTTGTTTAAGACGCTTTAGGTTGTGACCAAAAGAAAAACGTATTCTTCCCAAGAAATCGTTTTGGCTTTTTCTCAAAAGCTTTAGAGCTCACCACTCTTTTGTACCTGTATTAACGCTTTACCTTCGCAGTTGCTAAAGTCTTCACATTAATGTTTTGCCACTTAAAGTTTGGCTCATTCACCATCTTCGATGTCTGTGTGGTGATCATTAACTTCTTCATTCACAAGTTCTTCCCTAAGACCAAAGGAGTCCCCATTCAAGAGATGACCATTGTTTGGAAGAAACATCCTTAATGGAGTAAGTTCTACGATGGTTACGATTCTGGCGTTGAATTGCTCAGTAAAAAAAGACTAGACCCGGACCAGTTTGATTATTCTTTGTGAATAAAAAAGAAATAAACCATAAATTTTGTTGGATTTTGTGTTGTGTCCGTGTTTTAATTTTCGATTTCTGTATTTTGTTTTTAGTATCGAGATTTTTTAATTAGTAAGGTCTTTATTTTATTTTTTCTATTAAGAGATAATTAACATTTCAATCTTATATATAAAAGTTTCTCTTATGATTGTTTCCTTGGCCTTTGTTTTTAGGCTCAGTTAGTAAGTCAATATTAGCCAATTAGATAAATTGGTGGAAGAAGAAAAGTCAATGGAGATCTCAATTATAGAATTTCCTAAGGTGTAGATAAATAATAAAAGCATTGAGAACTGTAGAACGTATCTTAGTTGGTAACAAGTTGTATCCAAATTTGAAGTTTAAAGCGCACAAATTATACCAATTAAATCATTTTAAAACAATGATAACATTAATATTCGTTGCCCGGATAGATTCACTTTTAAAGTCTTCATAACCTGTCTTACTGCTACTATTGATGGTCTGATTTTTGGTTACAATTTGGGTATCTATAGTGCACTATAATCAACTCTCCTAAGCTTACTTTAGTAGTTCTATCCGTGTTCAAATTAATATGATTTTAGGTTGAAGATTTCTAACTAGTAAAAAGAATTCTAAGTTATGTTGTTCAAGATGCTTTAGGTTGTGACCAAAAGAAAAACATTTTCTTCCCAAGAAATCATTTTAGGGTTTTCTCAAAAGCTTTTAAGCTCACCACTCTTTTGTACTTACATTAACGCTTCAACTTCGCAGTTGTTCAATTCTTCACATTAATGCTTTGCCACTTGAAGTTCGGATCGTTCATCGTCTTCGATGTGATCTGTGTGGTGATCATGAACTTCTTCATTTACAAGTTATTTCCCATTGAAGAGATGACCATCGTTTGGAAGAAACAACTTTACTAAAGTAATTTCTACGATGGTAACGATTTCGGCATTGAATTGCCCAGTAAAAAGAAGACTAGACTCGGATCAGTTTAACTGTTCTTTGTGAATAAAAAATAAATAAACAATAAATTTTGTTGGATATTGTGTCATGTCCATGTTTTAATTTTCAATTTCTGTGTCTCGTTTTCAGTATCGAGATTTGTTAATTAGTAAGGTCTTTATTTTGTTTTTTCTATTAAGAGATAATTGACATTTCAATCTTATATTTAAAAGATCCTCTTATGATTATTTCCTTATCCTTTGTTTTTAGGCTCAGTTTGTAAGTCAATATTATCTAGATGGCTAAATTGGTGGACGAAAAAAAATCAATAGAGATCTCAATTATAGAATTTTCTAAGGCGTAGATAAATAACAAAAGCTGTAAGAACTGTAGAACGTATCTTAGCCCCTGTTTGGTTCAGCTTTTGTAGGGTCTAAAAGCACTTTTGTCTACCGCAAAAGCTATTTTAAGGAAAAAGTAGGTGTTTGACTGTAATTTTCAAAAGCACTTTTGGAGTAGAAACAGCTTTTTTAAAAGCTCAAATACAGCTTTTTTAAAAGCTAAAATTTGAAGCTTTTCAAAAAAGCCCAAATTTTAGCTTTTTCGGGAAGCTCTTTTTTTCCCACTTTCCCGTCACTTACGTAAAGAAAACCTCTCCAAAGTACTGTCTTTTCAGTTTCTCTGTACCATTAGCCGACTTTTTGTTCCTTCTGCTCGTCGTTGCCTCTCTCATCATAGTACAGTACATTGACAAGGTTTGGTCCTCCGGTCCCTCAATCCTCCCCGCCGATCCTTATGATCGTGCTGTTGCTCGATTCTGGGCAGCCTACATCGACGATAAGGTTACTTTTTCCTTCAACTTA